>VONZ01000112.1:0-202500 GCA_012976165.1 Labeo catla | reverse complement strand
CATTCTCTGTAGATTCAGTAACAGCAAGACAAGTCAAAAATTTACATACACCTTACAGAATCTGCAAAATGTTAATTATTTTACCAAAATAAGAGAGATCACATAAAACGCATGTTATTTTTTATTTAGTACTTTAGTATTTTATGTTTTAAGATATTTCACATAAAAGACATTTACATATAGCCCACAAGAGAAAATAATAGTTCAATTTATAAAAATAACCCCGTTCAAAAGTTTGCATTCTCTTGATTCTTAATACTGTGTTGTTACCTGAATGATCCACAGCTGTTTTTTGTTTTGTTTTGTTTTTATTTTTAATTGTTCATGAGTCCCTTGTTTGTCCTGAACAGTTAACTACCTGCTGTTCTTCAGAAAAATCCTTCAGGTCCCATAAATTCTTTTGCATTTTTGTGTATTTGAACCCTTTCCAGCAATGACTGTATGATTTTGAGATCCATCTTTTGGATCTGAGGGACTCATACGCAACTATTACAGAAGGTTCAAATGCTCACTGATGCTTCAGAAGAAAACACGATGCATTAAGTGCCAGGGGTGTAAACTTTTGAACAGAATGACGATGTGTACATTTTTCTTATTTTGCCTAAATATCATATTTATTGCATCTAGTACTGCCCTTCAGAAGCTACAGAAGGTACTTACATGTTTCCCAGAAGACAAAAAAAAGTTACATTTACCCTGATCTCCAAATTCTAAATTTTTTTTTAAATATTTCTCTTAATGCTTTGTGTTTTCAGAAACTCATGAACAACTATCACAAAAACAGCTGTTGGTCATTCAGGTAACAACACAGTATTAAGAATCAAGCGTATGTGAACTTTTGAATTGGGTCATTTTTATCATTTCAACTATTATTTTCTCTTGTGGACTATATGTAAACATCTTTTATGTGCAGTATCTTATTCAGGTCAGTACTGAAAATAAAAAAAAATAACACGCATTTTGTATTATCCATCTTATTTATGTAAATAAGATTCTGTAAGGTTTATGTAAAATTTTGACTTCAAATGTATATGTATAATAACCTTGAACAATACTTCTACAGCATTTATTAATCTTAATGTTAATCTCAACATTTACATTTTTAATCTAAAATAATACAAATACCTCTATCCATAAATGCTTTCTCCAGTAAAAAAGTCATCTCATCTGAATCAGGAGGGTAATATGCACAGATCGAGCATTTTACATTTGCACTTTTTCACTGGAGGAAATGTTATTATGGATTATGGAGCTAATGTAATGCAAAATTTCTCCAAATCTGTTCTGATGAAGAAACAAACTCATCTACATCTTGGATGGCCTGAGTGTAAGTACATTTTTAGCAAGTTATAACAAAAGAGACCTTATTGTAAAATGCTACGATTATTCCTGTGGTTGAACACAGGGGTTTACATGCAACAAGAAGCACTTTCGTGCGTCAATGCAAAATTGCTCCTTGTAAAATGAAACAGTAAACATACACATCCAATCCACCTAAATAACACTCTGTATCTGGCACGGGTCTGCAGCGCTGATAGAACACCCGCACAGAATTATTATTTCCCTTCCCAGCAGCCTATTTCCCTCAGCCTCTACTCAATCACTGGCTGACAGTGGTGTCTGAACTCTAAAGGTGTCATTACAACAGGAGAGATGGAGCATGAATAAGTAGAGCAAAAAAAATGGTGAGAAAGATAGAGACTATAAGAGAGGGAGACTGATGAAGTGTGAGAAAAGAGACTGCGAACAATGAGGATGGGAGCGAGAATATTGAAAAAGAGCAGGCTGGCCGATGGCCAACGTGATGCTCATATACACATATCATCATACAATATAATAATGATGCCAGTAATCAGCTAAAGTGGTCAGCCAAAGGCAATATTTGGTTCTAAAAGAGACTATACAATATCATCAAAGTTTCTGTCCTGCCAGTGCTGACATCTGCAGACAGTTGACCATCTATTAAATCTAATAAAAGCACTGAACAGTGGCACTACAAATAAAAAATGACCGCTTGAGTCTGTTTCAGTACAGACAATGAGCTTTGTATTCTCACTGACACACAGGCTTAGTCTAAGCAGAGTGATCTACTGTCGACTTGGTAAGTCATTTGTTGATGGAGGTTTAGATCTGTGCCATCTGTGTATGATCTTCTTTAAACCATAAATCTACTAATTCACTGAAATTAGTGTCATATAAAAGCAGACACATCAGGAAGGCAGAAACATCAGACTATAAACAACAACAACAACAGCAGCTACTTGAGCTTAAAAAGCATTTCCACAGAAGCTCATAAGACCAAAAGGAAAAGAGAGGGAAAAGTTATTGTGGTTATTGACCAAAAAAATAAGAGTAATAAGTTACTTTACAAAATGTTAAAAATTGCAATGTCAAAAAATAAACCATTAACACTCCTTTATGGATTCCCTAAAATGGTGAATTATTTCTGTGAAACCAAGTTCAGTCAAAAAAAACAATGACTAATGTGAACAATCAAGTCAGTGCAAGTCAATAAAATATGTTTTTATCTGAAAAATAAAAAATAAGCATCAGCTACTGCTTATGATGAATATATTAATTCCACAGAAAGAAATAAGCTCCTCAGCCACAGTTTCTCACGTTAGTGCTAACAGAATAAACTTTAAGAGCGCTTTGCTTGCCATGTAATGCCACATCTTATGAAACCCCATCCAACACTCAAAACACATTACCTCATTTAGCCAAAGGGCTTTGTTGAGGATAAACAGTTTCATTTGCACCCAAGAGCTGCCCAGGAATTCCCTAGCAATTTGCTCTTTGTTGTGTTCGAGTAAATTGCAGAAAAACGTGTGTATAAAGTACACACTTGGCATTAGCAACTATGCAGTTTCTCATGGGGAGTATTTGCTCTTGACGGAGGCTTTCGGTGCGTATCCCTGAACCATTTAAAGCGGCAAAGAGAAGATGTGTCCCTCAAAAGACGTGGAACGGAATAAAGTCTGTCCCTGGAGAGTATCTCTAAAGAGACCGCTGCTAATTGTCTGACAACTGCAGCATGTTGCTCCTATTAATTCCCCAACAAGAAGCGTTAGAAGCGTTTCACCCTTCTGCAGCACAGACTACAAAAAGTGAAAGACTCTGAAGAACTCAATTTCCCCAAAAATTATGCTTATGTTTTAAAACATGCATGGAACTAATTAAAACAGCAGGAATAGTTTGCCCAAAAATGAAAATTTGCTTAAAATGTAATCACCCTTAAGCCTTCGAAGGTGTAGATGAGTTTGTTTCTGCAAAGGAATTGATTTGTAGACATCACTTGCTCAGCAACGGATCCTCTGCAGTGAATGGGTGCCGTCAGAATGAGAGTCCAAATAGCTAATAAAAAAATTACAATAATCCACAAGTAACCCACATCACTCAAGTCCATCAATTATGGTCTTGTGAAGTGAAAAGCTGCAAGTCTGTAAGAAACAAATCGTCATTAAAAACTTTTTTAACCTCAACCCATCTCCTCTGATGAAAATAGCCCATGATACATAGTAGCACTGCCTCTAATTAAAAAGTCCATCCCTTGATGTTCTTTAACATTAAAATCAATTATCAGCTGTTTGGACTCGCATTCTGATGGCACCCATTCACATCTATTGGTGAGCAAGTGATGTAATGCTATATTTCTCCAAATCTGAACAAGAAACAAACTCATCTACATCTCGGATGGCCAGAGAATAAATATATTTTCAGCAAATGTTAATATTTGGGTAAAGTATTCCTTCAAAAAGTAATACACACAAAGTTATGTGATCACAGCACAAAAAATACACCATGTTAATTATGACGCCATCTGATCCATGTTGTAAAGTTAAAATCACCTTGTGTATAAAAGCAATCTGTTTCACTCAAACACTTAATTTGTGCTTGGTTGTCTTAATTGCATCTGTGTCGCTGCTGTTTCCTATCTATTTCTCCAGTACTTTCTCACATCCAGACAATAAAAAAGCCCTACAGATAAGGCCAAGTCTCACTAAACGCAAGTGTCACTTATAGCCACCTCTTTGATTTGTTATCAGACCTCAGACAGAGGTGCTGAATGACCAATATGTCAAACTATAGAGTCTATTATGATAAGGAGCGGGTCTATTTATGACAACAACAACAGAAGTAACTTGTAATTCCAATGCCATGTAACCATTACATTATTTGTGAATCTGGACCACGAAACTAGTCTTAAGTAGCACAGGTATATTTGTAGCAATAACCAACAATACATTGTATGGGTCAAAATAATTTTTTTTTATGCCAAAAATTATTAGGATATTAAGTAAAGATTATGTTCCATTAAGATACTTCGTAAATTTCCTACCATAAATATACCAAAACTTAATTTTTGATTATTAATATGCATTACTAAGAACTTCATTTGGACTTTAACGGCAATTTTCTCAATATTTAGAGTTTTTTGCACCCTCAGATTCCCAATTTTCAAATAGCTGTATCTTGGCCAAATATTATATGTATATATAAGGCTTTCATATTATATCTAAATATCACTTTAATAATTAATTAATTAATTAATTAAACCCCTAAATGTGCAATTTTTAAAAATATTTTATGATTAATCTTAAAATATCACTTAAAACAGACAAAGATTTTTTTTTGGATGTCAATAAAATTTAATAAGTCTATAATTTATAATTTAAGCCTCCTAAACTTTAAAGTACTATTTTTTTTTACTTGGAGATACACGCAAGTAATTGCAAGTAATGACCTGACTCAGACTAAAAATGTAACATTACTAAAAATACAAAGAATATTCTCAAGTTGAAAGGAGTTATGCACTGAGCAGATAAGGGGGAAGGCTTATGATGCTTGTGTAATACTTCTGTGGAAATATCCAGCTTTGTGCATGTCCATTTTAGTGGCACACTTTACACAAAAAACATAAATAAACAAAAATGGACATTCTTGAACAAGTATGATGCATTATGCATGCATTTGCAGACACCAGAAAAAATCTGGTAAATGTGAGTTGACCTAATCTTGCAGTCTACAGCCAGCGATTTTTAAAGGCATGGTAGTTTTGAAGAACTGCATTTACACGCAGGCGATGGCTGGTTGTAAAGACCAGGAAGTACGGTGAATAAAGGGAACCTAACAAAGAAGCCTGCATCGAGTAAATAAGTTATATGACAAGCATTCAAAAATGAACTGAAATGAGCTCTGAAAGCTCTGGAATGAACTAAAACTGAACCATTACAAAAGCAGTACAGAAGGGAAAAGTACATTTTCAAAACCATTTTCGGGCTTATAAGGTAAATAACTGGGACACGCTTCATTAATATCACTCCTGCACAGCTGTTTGGATTAAACAAACATAAATATTACAGGCTTCTGCCAATAATAAAAGTAAACCTAAAACAGATCTTGAATGAACTCATGAAAACATCTTTATGCAGTAATTTTCCTGTGGATCTCCAAACAAACATGAAGAAAGAGAAACTACAGAGTGGATGCTCTATAGAAACATTCAGATAAACTGAACAGTAAAACAAACATCCTGGCATTCCAAGGTTTATGAATATGATAATGGGACTCATAAACAAAAGATTTAATAACTGACCTACGTCAATTTTAAATAAATGCAATGCGAGTTTGGACACTAAATCCACACCTCATTCTTGATCATGGTAATCAGAAACCTTCCCAACGACAACACCAAGTTTTCAGATTCCACATAATTCACATTATGTCACCCTTAGGTTATTGTAATGGCTGCCTAAATGTCAAAAGCCTAAGTACTGACGTTCCTTGAGGCCTGGCGCTTTGTGTATTACATAACATTGTTAATTGTGCTTAACAACCTGTGAGAAAATTGTGAAATATGTAAGACTATCCTCACATAATATGCTAATGGAAACAATAAGAGCTTGTAAGAGCTCGTAAAATCCGAACAAACCGACCTGTATTTCTTCATAAGCCTCGTCAACGGTGGTGACTTGGTGCTGTTCGTGTAAGGCAGGCTCATCGCAGAAGAAGCACACCAAGCTCTTGTCACTTAAGCAGAAGAGTTTGACCTTCTCATGGTCCTTGCACGGGTATGAGTTCCTCTGGGCGTTCAGGATGGCGTCTAGAGGGAAAGCGGCGTACCTCTCCACGATGTTGGAGAGCTTCAGGCTTGGGGACAGAAGGGGATCCGTGAAGGTCCTCCTGCACTCCGGGCAGTCTCGTGTACCGTGGTGCTCCTGTCTGCTCCAGTGCTCAGTGATGCACTTACGGCAGAAGTAGTGCTCGCAGCCGAAACTGACTGGGTCTTGATAAATGCTCAGACAAATGGAACACAAGAGCTCGTCCTTCAGACAGCAAGCCATTTGAATCTATGGAGGGGTCGGTCATGCACTGTGCAGGTAGCAGGACGCACAAACCCTGAGTTTCGAAATCAGCTGGGCTCTGTGAGGCTTGAAAAAGATTCCTGAAAAAGTGCGTAAACAGATCGAATAAGTAAGACGGTTCTGCAACAGGCACCCTTTGATAAGTTTGACATTAGACTTTAAGATGATCAGGTATAAAGGCTTTAGACATTGCCTTTGTCCTAAATTATGCAGATACACTGCCGTTCATAGCTTGGGATCAGTAAGATATTTAATGTTTTTTTGAAGTCGCTTATGCTCATTAAAGCTCATTAAAATAAGAGTTTTCTATTTTAATATACTTTAAAATATAATTTATTTCTGTGATGCAAAGCTGAATTTTTATCAGACGTTACTCCAGTCTTTAGTGTCATATGATCCTTCGAAATCATTCTAATATGCTGATTTAATATCAATGTTGGAGACAGTTGTGCTGCTTAATATTTTTTGGGAACCTGTGATTATTCAAAACAAAAACCTTTTCTAACAATATGAGTCTTTACTATCACTTTTTATTAATTTAACACATTCTTGCTGAATAAAAGCATGAATTTCTTTCAAAGAAAGAAAAAAAACTGACCCCGAAATTTGAACAGTAGTGTATATTGTTACAAAAGATTTCTATGTTAAATAAATGCTGTTATTTGTAACATTTTATTAATCAAAGAATCCTAAACAAGTATCACAGGTTACAAAAAAATATTAAGCAGCACAACTGTTTTCAATATAGATAATAAATCAACATATTAGAATGATTTCCGATGAATTGTGTGACACTGGAGTAATGATGCTGAAAATTCATCTTTGCATCACAGGAATTTATTATATTTTAAAGCATAATAAAATAGAAAACCCCTATTTTAAATTGCAATAATATTTCACAATATTATTGTTTTTTCTGTATTTTTAATTAAAATAAACAGACTTGATGAGCAGTAAAACACTTATTTAAAAACATTAAAAATCTTACTAAACCCAAACTTTTAAACAGCAGTGTAATCTGATTGAAAGTAGAAAAGAAAATGTTCATACTCCCTAATACATAAAAATCTGATTATTTACTGGCCTCATTCTGCAGGATTCATCAGGACCTTATCAAGCCCATTAAAAAAATAATTACACTTTCATTTAAGAATCTTAAAGGATATTCCCTGGCTAATTAAAGACATTCATTTCTAAATGAATTTTATACAGCCTGTTAATCAGTCACAACCAACTTAATCAGGAAACACAGGAATCCCAAATAGAGACCCAAGCTTGCATAAATAATTTAATTAATTAATTTATTAATAACTTTTTGATTAAGTTATTTTGTAATCCTTTTTCCTGTTTATTATTTCCTGCGCTTATTTTTACTACATTTCTACATTTTACTTGTATTCTTTTTTTATTTATTTTCCTATTATTACATGCATTTTATTTTATATTTGTATTTATTTTACTGCAAGTTTGGGGCTTTATAATCGTGTCAAATCCGTTTAAAACGACATTAATGCATTTTAAAATCTGAAAATAATTATAAATATGATGTTCCCTCGCTAAAGTTACTCGTTGAAGACGTTAATTTATAAAAACAGGTTAATCTATACAGACTGCCACCATAGACTTCCATTGAATTTGATATAACAAATCTGAAATTTTCAAAATATTTCTTTTTTAAATTGCAAACGAAACACCTTGAATTTCTAAAATCAGGTTATATATACTGCCACCATAGACTTCCACGGAAGTTAATTGGATCTTCGTCCATTTAAATCAGCGGTATACATATCAAAAAGCTCGTGCACACCATGTCAATTTCACAAAAGTTATGAACCCCACAGCTTTGTTTTAAAAACAGCTTTTTCGAACATTTCTCTTTCCTCTCTCCATTATTTTCGTTGTACTGTTTATCCAAGCCGGCTGCTAAATAATTAGCCAGCTAGCAGGATGTGTAAACAGATTTCCCATCTATTCAATCCTCTCAGAAAACTGACATTACCACTTCATTCGCTTACCGTAAACGGTCCTGACGCGTTGTACACTACAAGCAGCCGACTGTCACATAATTGAAAGAGCGGGTCGTTGTTTTAATTAAACATTTTCATCACGTCAGAGTCTTCAAAGCTGAGGCGACCGACCGCACGCGCAGCTCCTCACAATCCCACTGCTCTACACTTGATCCAGAGGCGCACAGCAACGGACCGAACCAACTCCAAAGGTGGGGGGTGGAATGCACAACTAGATGGCGAGCTAATAAAGCTCTCTCGGGACTGTTATTCGTGCTTTTAGGAAATTAAGTAAAGTATGTACGTGTCGTTTTTGGTTATCTTCTGGGCTGAATTCGTGAAGGCAATAAGACTTTTTGACACGGATGAAGGGTGAATCAATCCCGCTGCTGCGATGGTACAGCCCCGGCTTCCTCATCACTGGCAGAAATGAGCATATGATAATATCAGAGTGATTGCTCGCACTCTGCTGGCGTGTGTTTGTAGGTCGACATGAAATATGACATTTGTCTTTATACAGTGAGTTCAGCATACTATTAAAATAGTTTAAATTAAATAAAACGTCTATAAATAATAATAACAGTTTGAGTATTTAATGTAACATAATCATAAAATACAGAAAAACCAATGATCAGAAATAACCACTTTTCTTAAACTGCAATGCAAATTGTCAGGCTTTAATGGAACTTCATACACGTGTATGTGTATATATGCAAATATGCAAATAATATATATATTAATATATTTATTTTATTATTAGGTTATTTATTTATATATTTGAAGAGTTCATTTGCAAAAACAGACAACTCCGTTTTATACAGTTTTTAAAAATCATGTTTTTTCATTGTGCATTTCAGTTAATCTCAAACAAACTGCAGCTGGATTATTTTAATAAAGTAAAAAACCAACGCAACAAAACACAATTAAAACATGATAACATAATTAAAAAAAAAAAAACAGTTATCTGTTTTTGCAAATAAACTCTTCATTTATTTTGTAAATATAAAATATTGTAATTTTTTAATTAACTCGTTATTTTATTTTATTTATTTAATAAAGTTTAAATATTTATTTAAAAATAAAATAATAAATTAACTATTAAATAAATATTACACACACACACACACACATATAATATTTATTCAATACTTAAGTAAATATATTAACTATGTAACTATAAATAGATTTTTTTATTTTATATATTAAAGTTAATTTTTAATATATATTAAATATTTATTAAAAAATAAAATAATAATTAACTATTAAATAAATATATATATATATATACATTTATTTAATAGTTAAATAAATATATTAACTATAGAAGTATAAAATATATAAAATATTTTATACTTGTCTATATATTTATTATATGTAATGTATTGTATATTCATTTTAGAAATGTCAAATATTTTTATATTTTTGTATTAAAGTATTAAAGTATTAAAATATATATATATATATATACACAATTATTGCTTTATTTTTTAAATAAATATTTAAACTATTTAATAAATTAATTAAATATGTTATATCACATAATAACAATATATATACATTTAAAATAAAACATATTTTACATATATTTTAGGAAAAATAATACAGTTTGAAGACGATTACTGCAACTAATGCAAATGTATTTATGCAACATAGGAGTATTTGTACTGCTTTTTAACTTATGGGTTTTTTTTTTTAAATCAACATTACATCTATTACAGTATTATAGAAATCCGATTTTAAAAAAATTATCATTGAGCATAATTAGAATTACAGGGGGGCGCTAGTGAGCATACAATGGAGTAAAACGTGTGGAGATTAGCTCCTGTCTGGCTTCCTTTAAAATGATTAGTTTATAGCGCATTGTCGGCGAACTAATTGTGGACATTGTTTTCTAATACCCGTAAGACCCATCTGAACAACTGATATCCGTGTCAGCTTCTTTAATGGCGAGTAACCTCCGTAAATATAAATACACCATCCCTGCGAGCACTAGGCCGAAGACATGAGCCTCAGGCGACTCGCCTCCTATTTCACAGCGTAAATCGGTGATGGATACGGAGAATTGGAAAGCAGACATTTTAGCCTCTCTGAAAGAGGATGTCTCGGTTGTTATCAGGGCAGAACTTAAAAATGCTCTTTCTGAGGATTTCGGCTTTCTTAAGAACGAGACATTTTCTTTGTGTATTTGTGCATAACGCTGTAGGCCGTACTTGCGAAGGCCGCAGGTTAGCAAAACAGGTCTTGCTCAAAACTACCTCGTGCATCAGTGGTCAACCGCCGGACTGAATTACTGTCCTTATTATTGTCAAAGCGCTTTCAAGAAACGCCTTGCTTTAACCTGCTCATGCACCCACATTTCCCGACACTGGCCTCACATCTCACTTCAGAAGCTGACCTTTGACCAGCAAACCCTTTGCTGAGTTATTCTGGCGCTTGTGGTTTGACTGGCATCAAAACACATTTAACGAAACATAAAAACAATTAAGGATGTCTTCTACACCTGTCCCCACTTTACAAGAAGAACTTAAACTGCTGATTCATAAATTTCCTGTGCTTGTCAAACACATTCATTAACGCTAGTCCTTGTTTATCTGTGTAGTTTCGGTGTGTGAAAATCTGAGGTTGTGTGGTTCAAATTTACGTTTGCACTCCACAATTGCAGCTCAATCAATATGTGCAACAAACCATGCGTTCATTACGAAACTGTGCAACAAAGATACTATCTGAATTCATTCATAGCTTGCATAGATTTGCATTGGAGAAGCAACACCTTTCTTGGGTAAGCTGTTGGTTTGCTTCCCTACCTCAACCTGATGTCAGGATTTCCTGTCACAGAGTGCAGTGCAAACAAGCCATTTCCCACAAACTGAACGCTATCTCTGCTGTTTGCTTACTCATAATCATAACACTTGTGCTTTTAACACATTGCCGTGCTTTCATAACAGGGATCGATTAGTATGGAGAACGCAACTTACTAAAATGACTCACCGTCGAGCACCTATGGGGTTTCGCTATGCATTGTTGGCTCTATGGAGTTTTCGAAAATGAACTTTCACATTTGCTCTAGTTTATTTAAGCTGTCAATGTCAAACAGGATTACAGGAGATATTTTTTCTGAAACCATCAAGTCATTTTCAATGTTGCATCACAATTTATCATTCATTTTGTTACGGAAATGACGCACTAAACTGCGGAATGTAATCTGTGTAAAAGTGGATTTAAACATAATCAGTCATTTGTATGGATGACCAAAATTGGTCTTTTAATTTATTTTTTACTTACTTAATTGTAATTAATTGTAATTACTTACAATTAATTTGCATATTGTAAGTCTGAGTCTGAGTCAAGGGTAAAATAATAAAAATTATAAATAAAAAAAGCTTTGAAAATCAAACATAAATAAAATTAAATAAATAATTAAAAAGGTAAATTCATTTATTAAAAACATATAAAATAAAATAAAATTTAAAATATAATCTTTGTAATATATATATATATATATAAATATATATAATCTTTGTAACCTGTATAAAAATAGATTTACACATTATATATATAATATATATAACACATATATATAATTTTTTTTAATATATAATATTTATCCATCGTAAAATATTATATATTAAAAAAGAATAATGAGGGTAATTAAAAACGTAAGTTAATTTAATAAAAACATAATTAAAATAAAATATATATTCTTTGTAATATAACCTGTGTAAAAACGGATTTACACATAATCAATCATTCATACTGAGGACCATAATTTGGATTTATTTTTTTACATTTTATATATATATATTTTGTTTTATTTTATTTTAATATTTATATATATAATATATATTTACGATGGATTTCCATATTGTAAGTCTAGGTCTAGGATAAGGATAAAACAATACAATCTATAAATAAAAATTGTAAAAAATTATATATATATATATATATATATATATATATTTCTCATAAATTAGAAAGGTAAATTAATTTAATTAAAACATATACAATAACAAAAAAATAATTCTTAAATATTATTTGTAATATAACCTGTGTAAACGTAATAAACATAATAATACACATAATAAATCATTCATATGGAGGACCATAATTAAAATTTGACAAATTTAAAATTGACAAATTTTTCAAAATTTAAAAAAAAAAAAAGAAAGTGGTTTAACATTACACAAAATAAATATTGAATTGGTTTGTGTAGATGACTATAATTTTAATATTTTCTCATAATCTTAAAAAAGGGTAAAAATAAAATAAGAGAAATAAATAATAATAAAAATAATAAATAAATAAAAAGAAAATAAATAGAGCAGAAAATAATATAGAACATATGCATATTAAATGGACTTATTTGTCCATATGAGTGGACATCATGAAGGTGTTACTTTGCCCCAGAAAGTGCTGTCAGATTCCCATGCTAACATACTTTTGCTCAGCATCTGAATAAATCAAGTAATTACTCAGTAAGCTACAAATGAAAACCAGGTTTCCTGAACCAATCCCACAACAAACAGCCTGTGGCTTACTGAAGACTTTGTTCCACACTCAGAGAAAGAAAGCAGCACACTCCGCAGTTCAAATGAGCAGTGCAATATCGACGTGGGAGTACAGCAACCTTCAAAACAGCCGTAGAGGGCATGATCAATATTTAATCAGCTCCTAAAGAGATACTTCTCTCTGATTCCTTAAGTCGCTTAACACCTGTATTGATCCACCGCTGGAGGCTTACCTCCGGCCTCATATTAAAGACACTTTAATCTTAAACCGCTTTTTGTGCCGTGGTCTACCAACACTTCTATATAATGGATGTTCTGGCAAGGAGAACCACAGTTCGGTCTTGACTACACTGTAGTTGGCACAGTTGACAGCATATGAGATTGCTTGTAAAGGGAAATATAGAAATCAAAGCAATACATGCTATAAAAAAAAAAACATACGAGCAAGCTATAAACTAGTAGATTGCTCTCGCGTGAAACCAGGGCATTTCTAGGTCACTCAAATTGATGTTTAGCCTGTTAAAATGCAAGCTAAAATGCTTTTAAAGGAACAGTTCACCACATAATGAAAATTTGCTGAAAATATTAATGCACAGAAGACTTGTATTTTAGCTGGAAGTGATGATTTGATGTTAAAAACTACTTAATGAAGGAAATCAGCTGGTTTTTAATCAGCTGTTTGGACTCTCATTCTGACGGCACCCATTCACTCCAGAGGATCCATCGGTGAGCAACTGATGTAATGCTAAAATAATAGCTTGCATGATAAGACAAAATAGACAACTGTGAATAAAAATGTGCTTTATAAAAGTGTATATACAAAATTTTACAATGACAATTCATTTACAAAGTTTTAAAAACACACTTTAAAAAAAAACATACAAAAATAACTATACATTTCTATAATCTTTGGCAATATACTTGGTAATGTATACAAAATGTTGATTCGCCATTGTAATATCTTTAGATGTAATATCTAACAGCATAATATCTTCAGACAGCATGACAGAACACCTTGTAAATATGCAAGGGAGGTAGAAAAAAATAAATCAACCACTGGGTGGCGCTAGCTTCATATATCTATACATATAAAATATCATTCATTTAGCCTGGCCAGTGAGGTGTAAAACTTTTGACGTGTCAGATGTCAAAAAGAATTACTGAGTAGAGACAGTAAACCTTACAATGAAACTTCACTGACTGCTCTAGTTTCTGACCAATATGCCAACAAAGCCAATATTTGGTATTTTTTAATGATCTGTATTGTTTTGCACAATAGACTTTTAGCATTAAACCTTTAACCCTTAGCCTTCAGCCACCTTGCTATTTAGATACCACCACTGAATGGCGAAAAACACTAACTTGCGCTTTAATAATATGTGAGCTTACACGTCAACCTATTTTACATGTCAGATTTACATATTAAAGGAATAGCTCAGCCAAAAATGAACATTTACTGAAAATAATTTTGCCCTCAGGCTATCAAAAACCACATTTGGAGAAATTTAGAGATGCATCACTTGCTCACCAATGGATCCTCAGCAATCGCTTCTAGCCAAAATACAACCCCATAATTAATAACAACACATCCTCCAGTGAAAAAGGTTGAACAAAAAAAAATCCACCAACATATTTGTTTAGAACTGTTTTAGCTTGTAAACTGTGCTTGATCAGTGCATATTTCTCTCCTGGTTCAGACAAGATGACTTTTTCACCGGCGAAAGCAATATTATGAATAGACGACTTGTATTTTAGCCAAAAGCAATGGTTTAAAATGGAAATTTGTGTTAAGGATGAATTTGTTTCACAGCTTTTTACCTCACGAGATGTTAAATGATGGCCTGGAGTGGTGTGGATTACTTGTGGATTATTATGATGTTTTTATCAGCAGTTTGGACTCTCATTCTGACGGCACCCATTCACATCCATTGGTGAGCAAGAGACGTAATGCTGCATTTCTCCAAATCTGACCAAGAAACAAACTCGTCTACATCTTGGATAGTCTTAGGTTCAGCAAAATAAAATATTTGGGTGATTTATTCCTTTATCCATTTAACATTGCACTGCATTCAGATGCTTGCAAATGCTTTTATCTACACATTTAGTCAAAAGACACATGGGCCCCTCTCCTGCACTGATCGCAGGGCTTCCTTGCCATCCTCTTAATCAGTGCAAATTTCTCTCTTGATTCAGACAAGATGACTTTTTCACAGGAGAACGCAATATTGTGAATAGACGACTCATACTTTAGACAAAAGCAATGATTTAGAATTAAAAAAGTCATAATGATGGGTTTGTTTCACAGCTTTTCACTTCTTAAAATGTTGAATGATGGACTGGAGTGGTGCGGATTACTTGTGGGTTATTGTGACGTTTTTATCAGCTGTTTGGACTCTCATTCTGACGGCACCCATTCACATCCATTGGTGAGCAAGTGATGTAATGCTGCATTTCTCCAAATCTGATCAAGAAACAATCTCATCTACATCTTGGATGGCCTTAGGTTCGGCAAAATTAAATGTTTGGGTGATTTATTCCTTTACCCATTTAACATTGCATTCAGAAGCTTGCAAATGCATTTAAATGACACACAGACCGCTCTCCTGCACTGACCGCAGAGCTTCCTTGCCGTCCTCTTGCTGGCAGGATATACAGACCTCTTCTTGAGAAAGCGGCACTGGAGCTTCAACGTGGGGCGTCCATGCAGGTGTGCTGAGAGGGCTGGAGCGGGCCGCTGTCGTCTGGTTCAGCTGGAAGGTGGCCGTGATGCTGACATTGACCATAGGGCTGGAGATGGACGGCTGCTCCGGTATGTACTCCTCTTGGCTTGTGCGCTCCAGCCAGTCAGTGCTGCTGTGACTTGAGCCATGCTGACTTTGGCTGTCCAATGAAGTCATGGAAGGCTCCTTCTGGCCCTTTTCGATGGATAATAGATGCTGACAATCAGGTGTGCCACTCGCTGAGGTGTCCTGCTCTACCTGGAAAGAACAAGAAATGGCAAAGCGATGAAATGAGTATGCCAAAATGAATTGTACTCAATTTGATATGCCATTTCACATTATATGGTTGGTTTAATGCAAGAATGCAAGACAACCATGTTTATTTCTTAAATGACAAATGCATGGATTAAATATGCATGTGAAAATGAGGTCATGTGACAACTTTGTTTAGCATATTACTGTTTGATGCATTTATTTTTGTACAATATATTGCTTTTTTTGTGAAAAACAACTAGACAATTTGTGAATAGCATATCGCACTTAGCATATTGCTATTCCTTTAAATGGAAAAAAAATAAGAAATATACTGTTAATATATCTTTATAGTAATACACCGTATGGGTCAAAATTATTGATTTTTGTTTTATGCCAAAAATCATTAGGATATTAAGTAAAGATCATGTTCCATAAGATATTACGTAAATTTCCTACCATAAATATATCAGAACTTGATTTTTGATTACTCAGATGCATTGCTAAGAACTTCATTTGGACAACTTTTCTCAATCATTAGATTTTTTGCACCCTCAGATTTTCAAATAGTTGTCCTATCCTAACAAACCAAACCATACATCAATGGAAAGCTTATTAGCTTTTAGATAATGTATAAAAATGGACTCTTATGACTAATTTTGTGGTCCAAGGTCACATATGTGCATATTTTACTAATTCCAAACCACATCTATCCTAATAACTACTATTAATTGTGCTAAAAGTGAAAGATGCCTTATATTTAGATGTGCATATTTATTAAGCAGTTTTTTAAAAGGTAAAATGGGTCAAAAAAATTATTAAATGCCCTCGAGAAGGATACAATACTGTAGAAATTGCAAAATTACGGTGTGACCATTGGACAAGAGATGCTTATTGGAGCAACAGGATCAGGTTGTGAATAAAAGATATTAAGTACAAAAGACTATAAAAACTGAAAGGTGAAACCACGAAATAAACCATTAGGAACCCTTTAGTCTCCAGTGTCACTATTTTCCAGAATTGCAAACTCTCTAGAAGTGCAAGGTATCAGGTTCTCAGAGACTTTTTGAAGGCAATAAATCCTGAAATGTGAGCCTCACTTCATAATCACAAGATGAGGTGTTGTGAAAAACATGAAAACTGTGTTTTAAAAGGTTTTATAGACTGAGAGGTTGAGAGTGAGTCTTGAGGGACCAGGAAGCACTGTTTGAAATTTTTTTTCTTTCAGAATCTGGCAGTAAGTTTTGGGAGTTCATTTCAAGTCCTTCTCCTACCCTGAAAGATCCATCTTGCTCATTGTTAGTAGCAGATGCTGTTGTCTTGTCAAGAGCCACTCTCAATCTATCTGTCCATAAAATCTTTTTTTTTTCCCCCCATGTACTTCAAGACACTTGAGGAAACACCAGGTAGTTTGCACCTCTGGAAAATGGTAGCACTGTCTTTCTTCTCAGACTGTTGTTTTTGTGACCCTGCTGCCCCATTGAGCATTTCTTGTCCAATGGCAACCCCTTAATTTTGTGATTTTTCTAGTATTACTTAATGGTCATTTCATAGTTTGTGACTTTTCAGTGCGTTAAATCTCTTTTTTCGGCAATCTGCTTAATAATGATGCACATCTGAATAAGGCATCTTTCACTTCCAGCCCTTGTTAACAATGATATATTACTTATAAGTAATTACATACTAAATTAATAGTAGTTTTTAAGATTGATGTGATTTGGCAATCGTAAAATGTGCTTGGGAAAAAAATATAAGAATATCAACTTGCTTAATAATTTTACATGCAGTCTATATTTTCGTATGGCTGTAGTATGTTGTTCCTTTATATGGACGAAATTGAGCGAAAATGTGCTCCTACTATATTTTTATGTGGCAGTAATGGTGGGAGAAGTACTGTATGCTAGTATGCTATATTGATTAGAGAACCTAAACTTTATCTTAAATTAACATTATGCCAAAAACATTCGTTTTTTTAAAAAAAAAAAAAAAAAAAAGCGCTGGTAGTTTACCTTCTTTACTAGTGGTTTGCTTTTTCTATGCACCTTGTTTAATAATAAAGCAGCATCAAAATAATTGCTTTATACTTTTTTTGTATGTAGTACATAGTATATACTCTGCATTATGACATACCTTGTTGACATCTGTGATGGGAATCTTTCGTAAACCTGCAGGAGGAAAGTAAAAAACGTCACAACATTTTACATAATTGATGATGCTGATTAAAACAGAATCTAATCTGAATCTGACACAGCAACCAAAATCACTTTTTTGATCTCAGTATGTTGACAATTGAAAAGAAAATGCCCACAATACCTTTTCTCTTTCGTAATATGTAAATAACCGCCTTCATTGCCAATACCAGCAAAACCAGCAACACCAGCACAGTAACACTAATGACTGGAGAGAGCACAGAAGATTCAGATAAGAATGAGTTGAAGAACAATTGAAATGTCACGGGTGACATGAAAGCAGGAAGGAAATGTTTAAAAAAATCCAAACAAGCAAAGTATCAAAACATCACTCAGTGACATATGAATAACAAACTCATTATGTTGATTAATGCTTTACTTACAAAAGTATCATGATTTATGAACAGGGTGATATTATATTATTCTTTAAAGTATCTACATGAAGTACCATTTAAGTACTACCACTTATAGAGTGCAAATGTCATGTTCTAGAATTGTTTTGTAATTATAACTTACAAATCTTGCGTTATATTAGCTTATTTTTAAATAATCATGTTTAACAGGAAAATTCCTGGTGAAAAACTACATTACCCATGATTCTGCAGAAAAAAAAAAAAAAAAAAAAATCGCAGGCCATCAAGCAAATTGCACCTAATGCACCCAGCCTTTTCCATGAAGCACTGCGAATTATATATGTGGTCTTATAAATTCAGCTAACAAAATATGTCTTGCTAACATTCTCAGTGAGTTATGAAAATGTTATTGTGAATAACCAGTTTTGTAAATGTTTTAAAAATGTTACATATGAACATTGAGGGAACATTCCATTTTGCAAACATTATGGGAATGTTACTTTTGAATGTTCTCTGAACATTCTAAAACAAATAGTAACATTTAAAAAATGTTAGGTTCAACAAAAACGTTCCATTAATGATGTATAAATGTTTTTGAATGTTAAATGCTACATTATTAAAGACCAGATAACTTTGAACGAACATTCTATTTTTTTCATAACATAAAGAAAATCTTTCCAGAATGTTCTGAGAATGTTCTCTGTTAGCTGAGATAAAGTCAAGCTTTCTACACTCTTAAACTACTTAAATACCTGAATATTTATATTTTGCAATATGTTGTTTCAATATACATCTTTCAATTAATTGTTTTATATTTATTCATCAGTTTTATTAAGATTCTTATGTAAATCAAAATGCTTCATCACATTTCCTCCTCAAAAACACATTGAGTACACAGTCTTTTTTTCACTTAATTTTTTTAAATACTTTTTTTGCTTCAACGGTTTATCAAATGCTTAAGCGATGAATAGGAAAATACTTTTGGAAGCTGCTGAAAAAGTGGGCAGAGACTGTTGGAATGATTCTGATTGGCTGATAACAGCATTCAATTATTTTTCCATAACTTTTGCAACTTCTTTTACTGGCCTTTGTACAAAGTGACTAATTTCCTGTATGGCAAATGTTATTCTAATACTATGGTAACACTGTTATTTTTATATGGGTTGTAAACTAGTAACATGGCCTCATATTTACCAGTGTAGAAGGTTATGTCATTTTGGTTAAAGGCTTCACTGGTGCTGGCTTCTGCTGTTGGGCTTGGGGTGGTGCTGCTCAGTGAAAGCAGAGATGTGGTAATGACGGTCGTAGTTGTGATCATTCCCTGCGTTTTGCTAATTATAGCACTTGGGGGTACATTTGAGGGAAAATGCTTGAGTGTACTCCAAAGAGGAGCCTTTGTTGTTGTTGCTGTTCTTGGCGTCATCTTACACAGTGTGTCATTTGTAGAGCCACCAAGTCTTAAAACTGACCCGCTCTCACATCTAACAGAGAAAAAGATGAATAAGCCATATGCACGTGTATGTATTTGTAATTAGTGAGTCTTTCTTTCCATTTGCATCTTACTCTGTGTGTGGTTTACACTGCTCAGAATTACTGTGGTTTGAAAATGTTCCAGACGGACACTGTGTACACTTGACATCAGATGTAGGTGATCCTGCATTCACAAACACAGCACAATGATAACACATACAGTTGAGGTCAAAACCCAAATTACACCCAAATTCTTTGGTTTTCCAGTGTTTTTGTGTATTTGAACCCTTTCCAACAATGACTGTATGATTTGAGATCCATCCTTTCACACTGAAGACAACTGGGGGGCTCATATACAACTATTACAGAAGGTTGAAATGCTCACTGATGCTCCAGAAGGAAGAACCATGCATTAAAAGCCGGGTGTGAAAACTTTTGAACATAATGTGATGTGTACAATTTTGCCTAAATATCATATTCTTTCATTTAGTGCTGCCCTTCAGAGGCTACAAAAGATAGTTTCATGTTTTCCAGAAGTCAAAATAAGTTATATTCACCCCGACCTTTAAATTCAAAAAGTTTTCACCCCCTGGCTCTTAATGCACGTTTTTTCCTTCTGAAGCATCAGTGAGCGTTTGAACCTTCTGTACTAGTTGTGCGTGAGTCCCTCAGTTGTCCTCAGTGTGTTAAGATGGATCTCAAAATCATACAGTCGTTGCTGGAAAGGATTCAAATACACAAAAATGCTGGAAAACCAAAGAATTTTTGTTTAACTGTTCAGGACAAACAAGGGATTCATGAACAACTACCAGTAAACAAAAAAAAAACACAGCTGTGAATCGTTCAGGTAACAACACAGTATTAAGAATCAACGGTATGTAAACTTTTGAAACAGGTCATTATTTTCTCTTGTGGACTATATGTAAACTTCTTTTATGTGAAACATAACATGCATTTGGTATGATTTTGAAAGGGGGGTGTAAACTTTTGACCTTAACTGCATAATTGGCCTATTAAAACAAATGTTCGTATAATGCATCCAAACGACTTGATGTACTTGACTAGATAAATTAACATATTTCCCACTGCAAGTTTGAGACAAAGAGATACCTCTACATAGCCGATAATTGGAAATTATTACCTACTTATGATTTTAGTGAGAACAGATATTACAAGGAGGGGCATTTGTAATCTAAAGAGCATTTTATTAGACAAAAGTCTAATGATTCATCAATATTTTGTCAATTCTTAGAGAAAAGACTGTACATTTCATCACTGTAAATGAGGTGAATTTAAATGATTTTGCCTCTTACCTTTTTTAAGGACATATTCACCAGGTTTGCAGGATTTATATGCTTTACATTCCTCACATTCCTCTCCGAAACTACGAAAACAGAACATCCCAGGCTTGCAAATGCAAACAGCTTTGGTATCAGCAGAGCACTCTTTCCCATACATCAGTCCTTTCACTAACCAGAAGAAATGGACAGCAACATATCAAGTTAATAAAGAATTTAAATTGGAAAAAAAAAAAAAAAAAAAGAATTTTGGAAAAATTTTGGCCCAGCTATTTCTTTTAGATGTATACTACTTCCAGATTAATACTGAAACAATGCTTTGTGACTGTGGAGTGTTTTATGAAAATAGTCAACTCACCATCTCTACACTTTGGACAGGAGAAACAGTTTGGAGAATAGTTTACGTTTTCTAAGTAATGTCCATCTTGGCAGGGTTTACAGATGGTGTCCGAACTACTAGTGCAGGTAACCGCCAGATGAGTACCTAGAATAAATGCAAATACTTCAGAACTTGGAGTTGCTTCAAACAGTGGTGTTCTGCTTTGTGAATTACAAGTAATCAGTTTATGAACACAAATGTCTACATTCTCTCTCTATGACCTACCTGGTTTGCATTTGCTGCAGCACATTCTAACCGTTCTCTCGTAATATTCGGAGGATTTGTTGTGACATACTCCTTCTGAATTATATGGCACAGGCATCTATGAAAACAAAGAGGCAGAAAAAAGCCAAAAATATCAGTGACATTTTCCTTGGATTCTCAGGAACTGATACTTGTCTTGTAAACGAAACACTGCACACCACTTCCTCACAGTCACACAATATAGGTATTATCTTTGCGTCTTTTCCCAAAGATACTAATGCTGCTACCAGGGTATTTAGCATAGGAGAGTTTATTTACCATAGGCATTTGCATATAGTTCACTGACATAAAATACGTCAAAAACAGACAAATATCCATTTGTGCTGAAAACGCTGATGTGATAGTTTCAGATCTGCACTTGTCAGCTACAACAAAGAATCTCAGTAAAAAGTGACAGACTGATTTATTAGGAAAGCCAATTAATTGGCAGATATTTAGTCATTCTGATAATGATAAATGTACCCACTTGGCAGTTTAACAGAAAAAAAAACTCCCTTTTATGTCAGCAACAATCTACTTTTAGTGATGCACAAAATGTCAAAAAAAAATTTATTTATCTATCTGTAGAGTATCAGAGTGAATCAGACAAACTGAAGATTCGATCAGAACGTTGAAATCAAAGAGCCAGATTTCACAAAGAGGCACAGGCTAACCAGACCACGTCAAAGATCTTTCCATGATACCCTGGCGCCAGCCAGCCTGAAGTAAGCCTAAACAACCAACTTTGAACAGCTTTGAACAACTTTCAATATTAACACAAAAGAACACAATTACTGATAATCCCAACTCAGGAAGGAGATAGTCAATTTTGGGGCAAGAAACCCAGGACCAATGGTCAAAGATACAGCACATCAGGACCATCACATAAGAAAACTTTGTTGGGTGGTGCTCCCCCACCCAAGACAAGAACCAAACTGAAATTCCTTCAAAATTCTTTCGTTCCTCAGAACATGCCCTTAGTTCACAGAATGACAGAGAGACTGTCCTTTTTACCTAAATATGCACCAAAATGATGCTTAAAAGGACTTATAAATGAACATCAGATCAGACCATTGCATAACTCTCTACTATGTAGCAGAGTACAGAAGCCGCTCCCACGATAGTTGATTGACATTAGCGTCTTACCTCAGATCAGTTGTAACAGTCCAACCTATATGTTTTGATGCCGGAGCAAGGATGTAAGTTAGACAAGAATTGAGCGATTGAGGTGTTGTGTTGCTGGATGTAATAATGAATGTAGTGGTCATCATTTACTCCCGACATCTAAGCTGCTGAAGATGCAATGGATTACATTTGTTTGTGAAGAGAACGCGTCTCCCGATCTACATATATCCGTCTATGTTCACGCGATTCATTCGTGATCCAGCTTCACTTACAGATAAAGTGAGTATAAGGTTTTTTTATGAATCTTTGCGATCACCTTTCCTAATAATGTGCTAGTTAGCGGCTAAATGCACTAAAGTAAACAGGCTCGTCACTCCACAGGGAGAAGAGAGGGGCGGAGCGAGCAGAGCTCATTTGCATTTAAAGCAGCCTCAACCAGAATAAGATGATGTTTGCCGAGCTGATTTCGGCAAGGTAAAAAGGGTGCTGTTTTACACAACCATTGAGAATTTTTAACCAAAGTATATTATAGACTTTTCATTAAGACTCTAAAGAATCATATCAACTTGTGGAAAATGGGCATCCGATGAGCCCTTTAAGGGTTTATATTTGTGTTTGGTATTTATGAGTTTGAAAATTCATGCTTTCAACATTTCTATCATTCAGTACTTTGTAAACTGTATTATATCCATGTTACAGAAATCATGGCCAAATTATACACTGCAAGAGCGGGAAAATTCGGACCATGTGACTGATAAGATAACGTGTTGATTTATGTTTTGGGTGGAAAAACATAGCAACATCCTGAATTAAGACAATATCTAATCGGTCAAGACACCATTTTGGGATGTGTCCAAAGCTGAGTTTAAAACCACAGGACAACAGAAATTTTTGCTGTTGCAGTACCGAAAGTACTGAACCCGGTACCGTTTGACAGCCCTATAACTCATTGTTTCCTCATTTTCTCTCTTTCTGCAGCTTGTATGAATGTGTGAATGCGTGCTATGTCTTTTAGACATGTAGACGTGCGGCAGCCGCGCTCTCCACATGTTTTTAGGCGCGATATGTGAACGGCCCCTTAAACTGCCGACCTTGTTACCGTGCTAATAAATAGTTTTTTCCACTATATTTTGGATATTAGTATCCATTGCAGAGTTGATGTTATACGGCTCGCTCAATGAATCGCTGGCTGATTCGTGGATCCGCCGTTAAACGGAGATGCTGTTCAAATTCCCTATAAAATCTTAAATGATTCCCTTTGAGCTAAATTGACCTGTATTCCCTTACATATCAATCTATCAGTTGAAACTTGAACTTAAAGTCATTCAACTTCAGTTTCAGTTTCAATTTTCAGCTAAAAGAAAACTTCAAATATGCACTGAAAAATTATTTCGGTGCATCACATTCTTCTTTTGAAAAATAAGCTTTTGTAACATAGTATCTGACACAATGTAATTAATCTCAACGTAATATCAGTCAACCGCCAGCCTGATCTATTTCTACAAACAGCAATCGCCACTAATTTGATACAAAATCTGTAGTACTATTTGACCAATGTGGGTTTTTCCATGCTGTTGCTGATGCAAATACATTTACTGAAAGGAAATGGGACAAATATAGTTTTGCTGCAATAAAACACTTGTGTTGGCACAATGTATACTCATCTGAAAAATTTGAACGCAAATTTGCATAATGGCATCATCAAGCTGGTCAGTAGGATTTGGAAATGACAGAATGAAGCGCAACTGACATCACATAACCTATGCATTGGGGAGGTCAACCACACGCATGGTATTTTTGAAGTGGAAACTGCTGTGAACCAAATCGAATGGCCAAAATAGGCCAAGGACAATGGAGAGTGGCACCGATATCTTTCTGACCTCTAATGACCTTCTGAGTCTATCCTGAAAGATCTGTACGCGTACGGAGACCCGGCGGTTTGCGGCGTATGAGTGCAGTAGTTGTCTGTGCAGAACTCCAAAATGCAAACATGATCAACACTGACAGAACAGGAGGAAGGTGGCGTGCAGGAGATCAAAAGCAGAAGTGAAAACAGAAGGAAATTACTGATAACTAGCTTAATAATAACGTGCAAATTAGTAAGGGGCAAACAATAATGACCGGGAAACTTAGACTGGGAAACCAGACAAACTGTTTAGAGGAAAAGCAAAGGGACTTTTGCAAAATGTTGGAAACTTTTGGACGTCTCTAAAAGTCCAGGTTGAATTTGTTTATCTGTTTACAAAACTTGCCACAGATAAAATCTACCCAGAAGTCATTTATGATATCTAATGATATGAATATGATATCTGTACGGAAGCCACTGACTAAAAGAGAAAAAATATATATATAATTGCGACTTTATTTCACACTTGTTTTCTGGCAACTGTGAGTTTACATCTCATCTCTCAATTCTGACTTTTTTCTCAGACAAAGTCACAATTGTGAGTTATAAAGTCAGAATTGCAGGATATTAACTTGCATTTCACACTATTTTTCCATGCAATTGCGAGTTTATATCCCACAATTCTGGCATTTTTTCCCCTCACAATTGTGCGTTTATACTTTTTCTCGCAATTCTGAATTGTGGGATATAAACTCACAAATTCAAGTTATAAAATCCAATTCTGAGAGAAAAAAACTGATTATAAAGTTATAAAGTCAGAATTTTATGTTATAAATTGCAATAAAACCCACAATTCTACATTTTTCTTGCAATTCTGAATTGTGAGATAAACTCACGATTGTGAGTTGCAAAGTCCAATTCTAAGGGAAAAACGAACTGTACAGTTACAAAGTAAGAATTTTGTTATAAAATCAGAACTGCAATAAAACTCGCAATTCTGAGTTTTGCAATTAAAAATTTTTCTCGCAGTTCTGAACTGAGCTATAAACTCACAATTGCAAGTTATAAAAGCCCAATTGAAAAATAAAACACGACAATTATAAACTTTTCTCACAATCGTGAGTTTATATCTCGCAATTCTGACTTTTTCTCACAATTCTGAATTGTGACATATAAACTCAAATTCTGAGTGAAAAAACAGACTATATAGTTATAAAGTCAGAATTGCAATAAAACTCCCAATTCTGACGTTTTTCTTAGAATTGCATGTTTTTATCTCACAATTCAAAATTTGTCTTGCAATTCTGAATTGTGAGATATAAACTCACAATTGCGAGTTATAAAGTCCAATTCTGAGAAAAAAAAAAAAAAACCTTGCTTTTTTTCCTCACAATTGTGAGTTTATATCTCGCAATTCAAAAAACGTATTCTGAATTGTGAGATATAAACTTAAGATTGAGGGAAACTCAGAGGGAAAAAACAGACTATATAGTTACAAAATCAGAATTTTCGGTTATAGAATCAGAACTGCAAAACAACATGCAATTCTGATTTTGTTCTCAGAATTGCAAGGTTATTCATTTAGATTTGGGGGAAAACTCGCAAATTGCGAGATATAAGGTCAAATTCTGAGGAAAAAAACATATAGATATAAAGGCAGAATTTTCTGTTTTGCAAGTTTTATTGCAATTCTGACTTTTTTCCCCACACTTGCAAGTTTATAACTCACAATTCTGAACTATGAGATATAAACTCATGATTACAAGTTATAAAGTCTAACTCTGAGAAAAAAAAACCCAGACCATATAGTTACAGAATCAGAATTTTCTGCTTTGCGAGTTTTTTTTTGCAACTGTGAGTTCATATCCCGCAAATCTAAATTTTTCTCAAAATTCTGAATTGTGAGATATAAACTCACGATTGCAAGTTATAAAGTCAAACTCTACATAGTTATAAAGTAAGAATTTTCTGTTATAATATTACAATTGCAATAAAACTCAATTCTGACTTTTTTCTCAGAATTGCGAGTTTATTCATTTAGACTTGGGAGAAAAATTTTCAATTGCGAGAGGTAAACTCACAATTGTGAGTTATAAAGTCCAATTCTGAGGAAAAAAACCATAGCTCCCTATCTGTCGTACACTCCGAGTTGTGTCGAGTAGTGTACGACACTAGGGGTCGCCCTTGAGAGCCCAAACACCTCTGACAGTATTGAGAAAGGCCAATGAAAATTGGGTGTGCAGATTTGCATAGCTGACCACGCCCCGGACATCCGGGTATAAATAGGGCAGCGTGTGCATCTGCTCACTCGTTCTGTTCTTCGGAGCCGAATGCAGCGTCTCTGTGTGAGAAGCGGCAACATTCACCTCTCTCGTCGTTGGATCTACGGCACAGACAGCGGTCTCTCCCTCTCTGACACGGCTCGTGTTGTGAGAGTTCCCCTGGGTGCGTCGACGGCGATCTTCAGGAGAAGACTTTCCTCTAATTGAGCAAATTTTCTCTAAAAGAGCTCCACGGGCGGATTGTGTGTTTCACTATGCCTTTCCGTCCGTGTCCAACTGGTTGCGGATTCTACCTTTCCCCTAACGATCGGCACGATCGCTGTGTTCAGTGCTTGGGGCGTGAGCATGCTGAAGCAGCGTTCGCTGAGGGAGGTTGTCAGAACTGCGAGGACATGCCCTTGGGCACGCTCCGCTCACGAGCCGCGTTCTTTTCGAAGAAGCCGCGGCGCCATTCAACTGCTTCCCGCTCCGGTCCTTCTACTTCCGGGTACGAGGCCGCAGCGATGTGCGTTGAAGAAGAGCGGCAGGGTTTGAACGACGCTTTGCCGGGTACATCCCCGCAAACCGTTCACCCTGTGTGTCCACCGATGGAGTCTCTGGACGATTTTGAAAGCTCGTCTCAGTATGGGCTGGATCTTTTGTTCGGGGCTCCTGCTGAGGAAAAGGCAGGGTCTGTAGCATCGGAGGGAGAGCCGTCAGAGGCTGACGTCACGGCTGAACTTACCGCTCCGGCGGGAGAGTCTCAGTCTGTGGCAGATGCCGAAATGGCCGCCGCACTAAAACGGGCAGCCAAGGAGATTGGGGTTGTGTGGGTTCCCCCGCCCAGCCCTGAGCCTTCAAGGCTGGATGACTGGTTCCTGGGCAGTGGACGTGACTCCAGGCCACGCTCCTCCCCGGTCCCGTTTTTCCCGGAAGTGCATGAGGAGTTAACGAAGTCGTGGAAAGCCCCTCTGTCGGCTCGTTCACGGCACGCTATCTCCCCGTCCCTCACCACCCTCGATGGCGGTCCAGCGAGGGGGTATACGGAGGTCCCCCAGGTGGAGAGAGCGATTGCGATGCACTTGTGCCCGCAAAACGCCGCCTCCTGGAGGGGCCGCCCGAGACTCCCGTCCAGGGCTTGTAAGTTTTCGTCTGCGCTTGTAGCGAAGGCTTATGCGGCCTCTGGGCAAGCTGCGTCCGCCTTACACGCTATGGCGATTTTGCAGGTCTATCAGGCTAAGGTTCTCAAAGACCTGCACGAGGGTGTTCCTGACCCAGAGCTGTTGCACGAGCTGCGCTCTGCGACCGACTATGCTCTTCGAGCTACGAAGGTTACGGCGCAAGCTCTGGGGAGGGCGATGTCCACTATGGTGGTCCAGGAGCGCCACCTATGGCTAAACCTGGCCGAGATGCGAGACGCCGAGAAAGCTCGCTTTCTTGACGCTCCCATTTCCCAGGCTGGTCTCTTCGGCGAAACCGTGGAAGAATTTGCCCAGCAGTTCTCCACGGTGAAGCAGCAGACGGAGGCCATTAAACACATCCTGCCTCGGCGTGCAGCGAGCGCTGGCCCAGCTCAGCCGACGCAGCAACCTCCGCCTGCCCCCCGCCGAGGAAGACCCCCTACGAGGGTGGCTCAGGGCCCGCAACCTGCCGGTCCTGCAGCCAGACCCGTCCAACGGTCCAGCACTCGTAGGAAGGTGGCACCGCCAGCCCGTCCTCAGGCCACTAAGAACCCACGTCAGGCTTCGAAGCGTTCCTGAGACGGGCAGCCCAGGGAAGGAGGATCATCTGACCTGTCCGGATCCACACTCGACGAGGGGACGAGCGCTGGATTCGGCTTCTACCCGGCTGTCTGCCACTCGGCAGACGGCCACCACATGGTCAATAAAAGAGCAATTTCCTTCTTCTCTGGGCGCAATATACAGCACCTCCGACCCTCTACTCGACGGTCGGATGCTGTTTCCATTATCAGAAACATACGGTCGCACAACACCTGTGCCCCCGTATGCTCTGAAACAACGAGCTCGTTCAGACGATCTCCCCTCTCGGGCGGATCTTCTGCACAGCTCTCACGGATCGGACTCCCTGGGCAGAGCAGCCAGTGTGGTTCGGGGCTTCTCACCTCCGGCCACACACTGCTTTCCCAGCGACGGTACCCCCACCCTTGGTGCACCGAATGTAACTCCTCTGAGACCCTTAGCGGAGAACTTTTCGGATTGGTTAAATCTCCCCAATCCTTCCCGCTGGCTCCTCAGGACCATTCGGCTCGGCTATGCCATCCAGTTTGCACGGCGTCCGCCCAAGTTCCGTGGTGTTCTCACTACGTCGGTCCAGGGCCCCAACACCGCGGTTCTTCGGGCGGAGATCGCAGTCCTTCTGGCGAAGGGTGCGATAGAAACTGTCCCCTCAGCCGAGATGAAGGAAGGGTTCTACAGCCCCTACTTCATTGTACCCAAGAAGGGTGGTGGTCTCAGACCAATCTTGGATCTGAGGGTCTTGAATCGGGCCCTGCTCAAGCTCCCGTTCAAGATGTTAACCCTCAAGCACATTCTCACGTGTGTCAGAGTTCAAGATTGGTTTGTGGCCATAGACCTGAAGGACGCGTACTTTCATGTCTCAATCCTCCCAAGACACAGGCCGTTCTTGCGGTTTGCCTTCGAAGGACGGGCATATCAGTACAAGGTTCTCCCCTTCGGCCTCTCCCTGTCGCCCCGGGTCTTTACGAAGGTAGCGGAGGCCGCCCTTTCCCCCCTCAGGGAAATGGGCATACGCATTCTCAATTATCTCGACGACTGGCTGATCCTAGCTCACTCGTGGGATTTGGTTTGCGTACACAGGGACATGGTTCTCAACCATTTGGCTCAGTTGGGGCTTCGGGTCAACTGGGAAAAGAGCAAACTCTCCCCGGCACAGAGGATCTCTTTTCTCGGTGTAGAGCTGGACTCGGTCAGTATGTCTGCGCGTCTCTCCCCGGAGCGTGCACAGTCAGTTCTGAGGTGTGTGGCAACACTCAGATGCGGGTCAGCGGTCCCCCTAAAACAGGTTCAGAGGCTCCTAGGGCACATGGCATCCTCAGCCGCGGTCACGCCACTGGGTTTGATGCACATGAGACCGCTGCAGCACTGGCTTCATACTCGAGTCCCCAGGTGGGCGTGGCATCGAGGCACATTTCGAGTAAACATCACACCATCGTGTCGCCAGACACTCAGCCCTTGGACAGACATTATGTTCCTACGGTCAGGAGTTCCCCTGGAACAGGTGTCCAGACGCATCGTTGTCACCACAGATGCTTCCAAGACAGGCTGGGGTGCCACCTGCAACGGGCAGGCAGCTTCCGGGGTCTGGACAGGCCCCCGACTGTTTTGGCACATAAATTGTCTGGAGTTGTTGGCAGTGCTCCTGGCCCTGAGGAGGTTCCGACCTATGATTCAGGGCAAGCACGTGTTGGTCAGGTCCGACAACACTGCGACTGTGGCCTACATCAACCACCAGGGCGGTGTACGCTCCTTTCGCATGTCACAACTAGCCCGCCACCTGTTGCTCTGGAGTCAACACAGACTCAAGTCTCTACGAGCCACTCACATTCCGGGCGAAGCCAATCGTATGGCCGATTCCCTGTCACGACAGGTTTCGCTCGGAGGCGAGTGGAGGCTCCACCCCCAGTCGGTCCAACTGATTTGGGATCGATTCGGCCAGGCACAAGTAGACCTCTTTGCCTCACCGGAATCCACCCACTGCCAGTTATGGTACGGGCTAACCGAGGCCCCCCTCGGTATAGACGCACTGGCACACAGTTGGCCGAGGGGCCGGCTCAAGTATGCGTTTCCCCCAGTGAGCCTCATCGCACAAACCTTGTGCAAAGTCAGGGAGGACAAGGAACAGATTCTCTTGGTAGCCCCCTTCTGGCCCAACAGAACCTGGTTCTCGGACCTGGTGCTCCTGGCATCAGCCCCTCCCTGGCGCATTCCTCTGAGGAAGGACCTCCTTTCTCAGGGGAAGGGCACAATTTGGCACCCGCGCCCCGATCTTTGGAACCTCCACCTTTGGTCCCTGGACGCGACCAGGAGGACTTCAGAGACCTTTCACCTTCAGTGGTAAACACACTTCTACAGGCAAGAGCCCCCTCTACCAGACGGCTGTATGACCTAAAATGGCGCATCTTTGTTAACTGGTGTTCTTCTCACGGGAAGGACCCACGGAGCTGTGGCATCAAATCAGTGTTATCCTTCCTTCAAGAAGGCCTGGACAGGCACCTGTCTGCCTCAACACTCAAGGTTCATGTCGCAGCTATAGCAGCTAACCATGACTTGGTGGGGGGCAGATCGGTGGGGAAACACGATTTGATAATCAGGTTTCTTAGAGGAGCCCGGAGGCTGAACCCTCCTCGGTCGCATCTCATCCCCTCTTGGGATCTTGCTGTGGTTCTCCAAGGTCTACAACAAGATCCATTCGAGCCCCTTCAGTCAATCGAACTCGATGCTCTCTCCTTCAAGACGGCTCTTTTGACTGCGCTCACTTCCATCAAAAGAGTGGGAGACCTCCAAGCCCTCTCCGTGAACAGTTCGTGCCTGGAATTCGGACCAGCGGATTCTCACGTTGTCTTGAGACCCCGGCCTGGATATGTGCCCAAGGTCCCCACCACTCCTTTCAGAGATCAGGTAGTGACCTTGCAAGCTCTCTCTTCCCAGGAAGATGACCCCAACCTGACCTTGTTATGCCCAGTCCGTGCCCTGCGCATCTACATGGAACGAACGCAGCCCTTCAGACGTTCGGAGCAGCTCTTTGTTTGTTACGGAGGACAGCAGAAGGGGAAAGCTGTCTCCAAGCAGAGGATCTCCCATTGGCTGGTAAACGCGATCCGTATGGCCTACCTGGCCAGAGGCCTACCCTGCCCTCTGGAGGTAAGAGCCCACTCAACCAGGGGCATCGCTGCCTCAGCAGCCCTGGCGAATGGGGCCTCATTAACAGACATCTGTAGAGCTGCGGGTTGGGCTACACCTAACACATTTGCCAGATTTTATAATTTGCGCACAGAACCAGTGTCAGCTAGAGTCTTGATTGCTAACTCTTGACTCAGCACACTGGTTGGTGTAGAGCTTGCATAAAGCGCTTCCCCTAATGGTGATTACGCTTCTGAGTTTCAGTAGGTTTCCTGATGCGAACCCTGGACACCATCTCCATCTTTGGCACTTCTGCACATGGCGGAGTTTAGCGGAGAAACTCGCTATGGAATCCCTTCACAAGGTATGGCTACCCTTATTTTGATTGGATTGTGCCCCATATGTAGTGGCCCCTTATGTGGCCCCATATGTGTATTTCCACCTATAACTCTTGTGGTGCAGTGTTTTCCCCTGAGAACAGGTTCTCTAGGATCTGAGTCTGGCTGTCTTCCCGGGTGTGAGACCCACCTCAGGTCCCATGTCTAACTATGTCACTTTAAACCCCCCCTGTCGGGCAGGTTGTGGACTCCGTAATGTCTTTCCTTCGGGAGCAGGCATTTTCCCAACAATCTCAAGACACTCAGCCGCCCTTGAGGGAGGCCCGGCTGCAGGACCCCGTTGTACAGGTCAGTCCTTGGACGTTGGATGGTCACGGAGGAGGTGAGCTGCACTTACGTTACACGTTGCCCTGTTACTTCTGCACTTGTCTCTCGTGACGCGGTCAGACATGTGGCGTGTTTTTACGGGGACCCCTAGTGTCGTACACTCCGAGTTGTGTCGAGATAGGGAACGTCTCGGTTACGTATGGTAACCCTCGTTCCCTGATGGAGGGAACGGAGACGTTGTGTCTCCCATGCCACATCTCTGGTCCGCCTCTGAGTGAGCTGAGACGCTCGGCTCCTCAGAATCAGAACGAGTGAGCAGATGCACACGCTGCCCTATTTATACCCGGATGTCCGGGGCGTGGTCAGCTATGCAAATCTGCACACCCAATTTTCATTGGCCTTTCTCAATACTGTCAGAGGTGTTTGGGCTCTCAAGGGCGACCCCTAGTGTCGTACACTACTCGACACAACGTCTCCGTTCCCTCCATCAGGGAACGAGGGTTACCATGCATAACCGAGACGTTATAATGTTAGAATTTTCAGTTTTGAAGAATTGCAGGTTTATATCTCACAATTCCGACTTTATAACTCGCAATTATGAGTTTATATCAATATATGCAATTCTGAAGCCAGAATTGTAAGATTTAAACTTGCAATTGCAAGAAAAAAGTCAGAACTGTGAGATAAAAAGTCACAATTACCTTCCACATATTTGAAATAGCATCTCGAAAAATGTTTTTTATATATTCACCAAATTTAAACCTATAAAACATGTCACACTGTACTTCAGAATCTATGTAAAAAACTAATTATATTATGTTTAAAGAAAATGATGCATGTCAAGAGTAAATGTCTGCAGTAAACTCCAATGTATCATGAACTCAAATAACATTTCACATTCAAAGGCCTAGTATTTCCCACGAGCCACAGTGTGAACCCTCAAATGGTTAAAAGTGGATTCAGCATAATCTTTCATAGATTCAGTCCACATCCGCACTATTATTTATCTCCACATCTAAAAAAGGAAGTTGGAGAATTGCGCTTTCTGCCACAGACCAAAATGCACAGAATGATTTAAAAGTTTTCGCAATCTAACGACACACTCAGTTCATGTGGTGGGTTCCTACATATGACTCATTTATAACTGTCTGAGATGAAAGGGCTAACATTAAAGCGGACTTCAAATAAAAAAATTTAGCTTATGAAAATAATTTCTGCAAGAAATGCACATCCTGATAGAATCAAACAGATTAGATGTTACGAAAAATGACTGCATCATCTGTAAAACCGCTGACGTCTTCTCAGGCGCTCACGATCTTAAGAGGAAATTGCTGAGGTGTGTTACTGGGAAACGACCCACATACACAGGCCAGCAGACTTCCTCCAGTGCAACAGTGTGCTGTACTGAGCTGAGTGCTTATCTCTACTGTATCAGTGTCCTTGTAAGTCAACCAAACCAGAGTGAATAGGCTTTCTCTGAGCCGAATGCACCAACAAGCCCCAACACATTTTTCACACTGCATGCAAAAAGCACACACACTCATTTCTTGTTAAAAATGTATGCAACCCACAACTGCATGATCTTTGTTCTGAGCTTAAGCAGGTTTCTCAGTCACAGCAGGTTTGCTTCCCCATGACTTATAGATCATGTAAGTGGAATTACAACAAGTAGAGCAAGTGGAACCTGCGGTGTAAGTCTTTAAAAAAAATTGACTAAAGGGATGAAGACGTAGAAAACAAGGCTTCATTTACATGCTCAATTGATATGTGGTAAAGTACGCGGATGTGTTCTAGTTAAACTGCGATATATGTGAACTCCCCACCTTCTCAATCTAAACCACAAGAAAAACTAGCGAGAAAAAAGACTTGACATTACACTGGATACTTCCTTTCTAGACAGTACTTGTGGTAGGCCGTTTATCATCCAATGATGCCCAAAGACGCTGCACACTAGGTTTTGCTGGCTAAAATTGCGGTCTTTGTAAGGTTCATTGGGTTTTTCCTCATGCTTACATTCAAAAATACCGTCTGGGTAGGTATTGTAGATAAGATGCCCAAAATGCTGCCTGAATAGGCAGCACACTATTGTTTTTTTTTTACAATACCTACACTCTTAAAAACTAAAGGTTCTTTAGTTTTTAGGCAGTTTTGCCTATTTTGTGTCCAAAAATGTGTGTAGACACACTAGCTGTGAGATTCTCATGATGCCCATCTCATTTCGGTTTGCCACAGACAACATTATATAGCAGTATATTATGTTTAATGAAAGCATCTAGGTAGGCAGGTCACTTTGTTTTTCATATCGACCACAATGTTCTCAAAAACACCACCTATGTAGGCAGCTTACTGGGTTCTGATGAAGACCAAATATAGAGTCTAAGTAGACTACTGCTTATGCCTAAGATGCCCAAAATGTTATCTACTCAGCACACTGTTTTTTTAAGATATCCATGAATCTAAGAATTCAGTTTGGGTAAGTAACAAGCTTATTTTCGCCAATGCTGTGCCCAAAAATGCTGCGTAGGCAGATTAGTTGTAAAATGGCCAATTTGTTTGGGTATTTCACAATTTGTTTTGCCGAAGACATTCCAAAATGTCTGCGTAGGCAGTTACTTCATGCTTTATGATCCTTGTGATCACTAGATTTTCCATCATTCCCAAAAAATGTAATTTAGGTAGCTGCCCATGATGCCCCAAAAGCTAAATAGGCTACTACGTTTTAAGATCGTTATATAACGCCAATATAGTTAATTAGGTCACTATGACACTCACAATGTTGTCTACGTAGGCAGCACACTAGGTTTCGCATTTTTCCAAAATGCAGACTAGTTAGAAAGCGCACTAAAGTAGCCTATGCACGTGATAGCAAAACAGTAGGCAGCACGATTTGAGACACCAACCAAGTACGCAACCTCTGCTGGAAATTCCAACAGCACAAGAACCGAACATAACTGAAATTAATTTTTCAATCTTTCATTTCGACGACACGCGTTTAGAATCCGAGAATAACTGTTGTTTTTCGTTTAGTGTTTTTTTTTCAGCAGAATCTTTTCATCTCTATCAAAACACACTTGTGAAAGTCATAAGTATAAGAATGAATCATTACATTGTCAGCAACACATATAAACCTGTTCGTTACCTTCCCCTCTGCCACACGCCACACCGCCGCCATAAATAATAACCGTGAGACTAGAATCAGCATGATCCTTCAGCGACCCGCACGACTTAATTCCGACTGACCATCACTCACGCTCTCGGCGTTCCGGAAATGTTGCACGGCAGTCCCCCCCTTGCTACCAGGAAGCGACAGCGTGTTTGACACAATCACAAAACAGACCTCTGAAGTGAGTGAAATGAGCTCCTCCTGCACTGTCTAGACCAAAACTAATACATTAATTAATAACTATACACGAATCAAAACGCTAATAAAGATTCGGGGAAAATAACACACATGAGGTAAATAATTACATAAATAAATTACTCGATAAAAAGTTATATATCAAATTAGAAAAATGCTAAATAAAAGCATTCCACTGGCTATATAAACAAATATATGTGTGTACTGTCATATTATACAGGTACACACTGATAGACAAACAGACAGACAGATAGATAAATAGATAGATAGATAGATAGATAAATAGATAGACAGAGATAGATAGACAGACAGATAGACAGATAGATAGATAGATAGATAGACAGGCAGACAGGTAGATAGATAGATAGATAGATAGATAGACAGACAGACAGATAGATAGATAGATAGACAGATAGATAGATAGATAGATAGATAGATAGATGGATAGACAGAGACAGATGCACTGTAAAAAACAATTTGTTGAGTCAACTTAAAATAATTTGTAACCTGGCTGCCTTAAAATTTTAAGTTCAGTCAACTCAAAAAAAAGTTTATTCAGCTTGAAATGCTAAATTATACAAGTGACAACTTAGATATTTGAGTTGAATCAACTTAAAATTTTAAGGCAGCTGGGTTACTTACCCACCTGTTAAGTTTAGCAAACAAATATCTAAGCTGTTACTTAGTACAACTTAACATTTCAAGTTGACTAAACTTATTTTAGTTGCCTGAACTTTTTTTAAGAGAGCAGGGTAACAAATTATTTTAAGCTGACTCAACAAATTGTGTTTTTTATTTTTTACAGTGTGGACAGATAAGACAGAAAGAAAGAAAGAAAGAAAGAGAAAAAAGAAAGAAAGAAAGATGGATGATAGATATAATGACAGAAAGAACGGTAAAATTAAAGAACGATAGAAAGAATGATAGATAGATAGACAGATACAGACAGACAGATAGATGATAGACAGAGACAGATAGATAGACAGACAGACAGATGGACATAGATAAAGAAAGAAAGATAGATAGATAGATAGATAGATATAACGACAGAAAGAACAGTAAAAGTAAAGAACGATAGAAAGAATGACAGACAGACAGACAGATAGATATAGACAGATAGATATATAGATAGATGGATAAACAGAGACAGATAGATACAGACAGACAGACAGATAGACAGATAGATAGAGATAGATAGATGGATGGATAGACAGAGACAGATAGATACAGACAGACAGACAGATAGAGAGATAGATAGATAGAGATAGATAGATAGATGGATGGATAGACAGAGACAGAGACAGACAGACAGACAGACGTAGATAGATAGATAGACAGAAAGAGAGATAGATGATAGATGAATGATAGAAAGAACAAAAGACAGATATGAATTAAAAGTAGAATGACAGAACGGTAGAAAGTCGGAATGATAGTTAGAAAGAATGGTAGATAGAACTATGAAAAAGACGACAGAATGATAAATAAAAAACGATAATACAAGACAGAAAGAATTATACATAAAATTATAGAATAATATAGTGATAGAGATAAAATTATAGAATGAACGGTAGAAAGAACAATAGATAGATAGATTGTGTAACTTTTGAAAGAATATACTTTATTGTCTTTATATTAGTAAAGCATCAGAACACATTCCTTTACAAATGTTACAATGAAACTTTCATGTGCACTGCCAAACAACAAAAACAAACAAAGCCAAATGACAAACACACAAATTCAAGTGAGTGGAGGATAGGATAAGAATGAAGGGTCTTCTAGTGCTACACTAGAAATGTCATTGCGAACATGTGCTGTAAAGGTTGAAGGGTGAAAACAGTTTGCCCCAAACCAACCTCCTACAACAGTCAAATCAGACGCCTTCTTTCCGAAGGTGAAGTTGGGTATTTTTAGACATGCATATGAAACACCCACCTAGTCAAACAAAAGTCTGTTTAGAAACATATAGTCATTAGGTTCTCGGCCACTCACTTAAATAATAAAACAATTTATACACACCATGTGCATTACAGTTATACTCCCTCTGTCTTATAGGATGTGCGTTATGAAAACTCATAACACCTTTGAGGGCGTTTTTCTCACCCTTTTGTCTGTAGCTTCTGTGCACAGTCTTCATGCGTGTTTTTCTCCCACTTTTGCTGCAGCAGCAATTTAGACACGTGCCTTTCTAAAAACCGACAACCTTAAATTAAGCATTTTTTTTGGATGTGCAAAAAAGCAAGTCAATACTCAGCGTTTTCCACCTGGTACGTCTGCGAATTCGGTATTCGGCATACCGTGCGATCAAGGTAGCCTGTACATTTTGACTGCATGTTTCTCTGGAACTGAAACCATGACATGGGCATTGCTGATGTGAGGAGTCTCACATTTGGCCACTTGTGATTTTCAGCCTTGTGATTCAATCTGGAATCTTACAGAAGGCCATTTTGATATTTGTGCAAGAAACCACATGTTTGAGTTCTCACTTTCCAGTTGCTGGCACAGGAAAACTCAAGCTAAGTTCCTCCTCAGCCTCTTCCTGTGCACTTATTCTGATTTTGACCTCTTGCGAGGGTGGATTTGACTCTTGCTGCGGTCTGCTGATGAGGGGAACGCCTTCTTCACAAACTCCCGCCTCTTCCTTTTTATCACCCGAGTTGGAGCCCAAAATCACCATTCCAGGAGAGTAGATGTAGATGGACCCTAATGTAGACAAATGATGATGAAGTCAACATGCTTTTGTACTTAAAATCAAGCTGCTCAATTATTTAGTTATTTTGAATATATTTTGATTTTTAATAATGGTTCTTACTATTATCAAAGTTTTTAATAAAATAAGCAAAAATTAAGCTGAAAAATCAGCCTTGCCATCAAAGGAATAAACTGCATCTTAAAATCTAATAAAATAAAAACGTTATTTTAAATTGTTTCACAGTTTTATTTTGAAAATGATATATATATTCACTAAAATATTTATGCATTCTGGGATTGCGTTCTCAGTGTATACTCTCCAAAGCATATATGCAATTTTGCATTAACATTTGTTAAAAACAAGGCATCTTAGCAGGAACCATAATGTTGCTGTTTACCTTTTGAAACAGCCTTTGCTTTGAAGTGCAACTGTGAATAATAACTGTCTAGGCTGGCAGACAGTAAGGAACCAAGACAGGGCTTTTTCGTATCAACACCAACAAGAGCAGTCAAAATCTGACTTGCATTTGTTAATCAATGTTTTATTTTTGCACATATCATTTTTCCTTGACACAGCATTTATTATGGGCGCTTTTGTTATTACAGATTGTTCAGTCTTGGCAACGATCTATAGCAGGAAATCCAAAACAATCAAAAAAGCGACTATGTTGTAAAAAGAAAAAACCCCCCCACAGAACAGGAAGTAAAAATGGGAATTAAGACAATAGGGAATTAAAATAATCTGTGATTAAGTGCTGGGGAAACGTGAGGTGTGTCTGCGACAGAAGAAGTCACATAAACAATTTAAAAACAAGATCCAACCTGCTAAAGTAATTTACGAGTTCTAACAAAAAATAAATATTCTTTGGAAGCTACTGCAAAATGCTTCTGGCTTGTAAATTATTAGTTGCACATAATTAAACAGCTAGTCATCCTTGACTTATTAGACACTACGTCAATTTGTGTCTTCTGTGAAACAAAAGAAATACCTCTTTTCATTACAACAAAAGTAGATGATGTATACTGCCAGCCTCCAAAAAAATAAAGAAGCAATGCAAAAAGTGACATTATTACTCAGTATTTTGTAGTGTTTTCCAGTGCAAATATTAAAAATGTTAAACCAAGATACATTTACTTGAGATAGTGTCTTGTTTTGTGACAAAATTATCAAAAGGAAGTGTTTTTCGTTAAAACAAGACCCATAAAGATAAACTTCAAAGTAAAAACTTATTTATTTTTCTTACCCTATTGGCAGATGTCTTAAATGGAACATCAGATGCGAAATGCACTAAAAAAACCCTAAACACTCTCAATTATAAAGCCGTTTTGATTTTCTGAGCAGTATGACGTTTTACTGCTCAGGCCCCGCCCACGACCGCTGATAGGTTGTCCCGTATTTGCATATTTCCCCCCTCAGCCAATTGTACTCCATTTTCTCTGTGCTCAAGCAGCTGTAGTGATCTAAGCAATGCAGATGTTTTATATTTGGATGTAAAAGTGAACATAAGAGTCTTTATTTTCTCCCGTCATCAGAGCCACTGCAGATGCAGTTTTAGTTTTGTTTTTGATGGTACATGCCAATGAATATACAAAAAAACAGAAGAGGGGGGCGAGGTGAGCAGTAGCTCATTAGCATTTAAAGAGGCATGCACTGAAACAGCTCACTGTGAACAAAGCTGCTTTTGACAGGGTTTATACAACTATTAATGTTGCAGTTCATGAAGACCCTAAAGAATCACACCAACTTGTGGAAAATGGGCATCCGATTTCTACTGTAAGTATGTACACACTTTTTTGATAAATTTTTTACAATAGATCTTATGCAGTGTTTCCCCTACACTGTAAACCCAAACGTTCAAAATACTTAAATAGATTAAGTACAGTAAACGTAATTTAATTTTCAGTTAATAAAACGTATTTGTTTTAATTCATCTGAACTACTGTTGATGAATTAGGCACCGCTTAAATGTATAATTGTACTTTACTTATTTTTTTTAGTTGTTTCAACATTAGTGCGAGCCACTGCAATGAGTTTTGAGTTTATCGGGATTAATAGAATACCTTACTCGACGAAATTTCAAAGCAGCATGTGGCGGTAACCAGCTTCACGCGCTGGTTTACCAAAACACGCGCCAAAACTAAACAGAAGAAGTCCCCGCGTGGTGAAGGCGGGAATCAACTCTGAGGAAAACTGAATCTGCAGCAAGTTGGATCTGTGCTCTTAACTTTTCGATATTAATCATCAGGGGTCTCAAAGTAAGTGTTAAATATGTATTTTAAATGTGTTTTAAGAGGGCTTTGAAAGAAATGTGGCAGTTTTTAGTCTTTTTTTAAGGAGTAATTGTAGACTTGCCTTGTTATACTGGAAACACGGTTATATTCGGTGTGAGGAGGAATACTGCTATGAAATTGTATGCCGTTTAAAGGGGAAAGATATGAATTAGACATACATGGCAGCAGTTGTACATCTATCAGTGTGCTAACCATAGACTGTAAAAAACATGGACGTAATGTCCGTGACGTCACCCGTAGGTTTCCGAAGAGCATTTTTGAAGCTCTAAGTGGGCGGGAGTCGGCCGTCGCCATCTTGGAATCGCGTCACTGCACGTCACTCCCGGATAATCGAAAATGGGCAAATAGGCGGGACGTGGGTGGAGCTGGTTGTTGAAACTACACCCGCCGAGCGCGACAGTAGTGACAGCAGCGGCAATCCACCTGTCACTCAAGTGGCCACGCCCTAAATTATGCAGAACTTTAAGGCTTAATATAAATTAAACAGATGAGTTATAAAAAAATTCACCCCCCTCACAGCTGACATGAAGGGCAAAATTAGCTATATAGACCAAAACCATTTTTTGAACCAGGCTGTAAACATATTCTTTTCTGCTGTGAAGTTGGGCATTTTAACATGGGGAGTCTATGGGACTGACTCCCTTTTGCAGCCAGCCTCAAGAGGCCAGTCGATGAATTGCAGTTTTAGTCACTTCCGTGTTGGCTTTAAGAGGTAAACCGGGAGGTTGCCACTTGGTGCTAACGAATAAAATTAAATACCATATAGTCGCCCGAAGGGAGTGTTACAAGTGTATGAGAGTGAACGAGTGAACGGTCTTTACCCGAAAGAGTCATTTGAGGCGAAGCTGCTAGAAAAGAAAAGTTCCATATGCTCAAATAACGTTAAAAGATTGCATTTTAGTTTGGTCCAGTTAGTGCATAATGTCTCATGTCTCATGTTTACCAGAACAGGAGCCTTTAACTTAGCAGCAGCTTCTCTTCCATTTCCGCTTTCATTTAGAAGGCGGGAATTCCATTACTGTGCGTTGCAGTTTTACTGTACGGTACTGTACTGCACGTACACGTAAAAGTGGCACATCCATTTGTAAACTTAATTGAAAACGATCTGTTTTGCTGCATGACACTGCAAACAGGTATTTCTTTATTTATTAATTTATTATACTATTCATAACATATATTAATTACCGTAGTTTTACTGTAAACTGTGTCTAGATTGCCTGTAGTAGCTATTAAATCAGAAGTCTCTCACATTCCAAAAAAAAAAAAAAAAAGGCTTGCATATTGTAAAATTAGGATGAATATTCCGGTATGATATTGTAGCAGGTCTCAGCTGTAAGTATAAGGAAATCAGTTTGAATGTTTTTTGGAGGATTAAACTTTGACATTTTCTTTTCTTTCCTTTCAGGTTGTAGGAACCAACATGATTTGGCAGTGTAAGCTGTGTTCATTTACTTCCTGATTATACTGCCTTCTGCACATGTATCCTCTCTTGCTGTTGTAAAGAACAATGGCATCAGTTTACACTTGATTTTCTACGGATTTTCATACAGCATTTGTCAAAAGTTTGGACACATTATTAATAGTATGTTCTGTTCACCAATGCTTTATTTGATCACATATACAGTACAACAGTAATATTGTAAAATGTTACAATTTGGATGAACTATTTTCTCTTTAAAAATATATATATATGTTAAAATGTAATTGATTGCTGTGATCAAAGCTGATCAAAGTCTTTAGTGTCACATGATCCTTCAGAAATCATTTTAATATATTGATTTTCAGTAATTTTACAAACAGTTATTTAAATTTTTTTTTATTTTATTTTGACACTATTAGTGTTTTTACTGTATTTTTGAGCATGTAAATGCAGCCTTGGTGAGCGGAAGAGTCGTCATTGTGAACATTTACAAATTGTAACATTTACAAACTAGACAAGTACTGTATGTCATTATGTAACAGAACATTTGGGCTCCGGGAGTGTTTGCCCAAGGCTGTGGATTACAGGCAATTATGTAAATAATGTTCAGTTCTTTTTCACAGACCAATCGTTTTGTTTCAGAAAACCTCACTACATCATCAAGCACCAGCAGTCTTGTATGAATTCCCATGGGACCATGGGTTTTTAGTGTTCTACTAAGGATAGTAAATATCTAACTTATATTTGAGGAACAAGGCTTTTTTTAGGCTTGGAGTTTGCATTATAGGTTTCTGCCCCATTGGTTTCTGGTTTCTTGGTTTCTGAGTGTTTGATCATGTACAGTTGTGGTCATAAGTTTACACGCCCTTTGCAGAATATGCAAAATGTTAATGTTAAATTTTATCAAAATGACAGGGATCATGCAAAAATGCATGTTATTTTTTATTTAGTACTGACCTGAATAAGCCGTTTCACATAACAGATGATTATTTATACTCCACAAGACCAAATAATAACTGAATATAAAAAATTGACTTTTTTTATATGACTGATTTTGGAAGTTCAAACTTGGGGGTACCATTAAAATCCACTATATGGAGAAAATTCCTAAAATGTTTTCCTCAAGAAACATAATTGCTTATTGACTAAAGAAAGATAGACATGAACATCTTGGGTGACAAGGGGTGAGTAAATTATCTGTAAATTTTTGTTTTGGAAGTGGACTTCTTTAATACTATGTGTTCTTTCCTGGATGATCCATGACTGGTTTTATGTTTTGTGATAGTTGCTTATGAGTTCTTTGTTTTTCCTGAGCAGTTTAGCTGCCTGCTGTTCTTTAGAAAAATCCTACAGGTCCTGTACATTATTTGGTTTTCCAGCAGTATCTGCATAGTTAAACCCTTTTCAAAAGTGAATGTATTTTTTTTAAATCCATGTTTTCACACAGGACAATTGAGGGAGTCACACATAACTGATACAAAAGATGAAAACATTCACTGATGCTCAAGAAAGGACCACAATGCATTAAGAGCCGGGGAGTGTAAACTTTTTGAATTGGATGATCAGGGTAAATTGTACTTATGTTTTCTTCTAGGAGACATGTAAATATTTATGTACCTTCTGAAGTGCAATGCTAAATGGAAAAAAAAATCTGCAAACAGGAAAAATGTAAACATCATCATCCTGTTTTAAAAGTTTACACCCCCTGGCTCTTAATGCATTGTGTTGCCTTCTTACATATCAGTAAACGTTTTCACCTTTTGTAATAGTTATGTATGAGTTCCTCAGTTGTATATACAATCACTTTTGAAAAGTGTTCAAAAATGTAGAAGATGCTGGAAAAACCAAATAATGTGCAGTAGCTGGAGGATTTTTCTGAAGAACAGCAGGCAAACAAGTGACTCATGAACAACTATCACAAAAGATAAAAACAGTCATGAATCATCCAGGAAACGACATACAGTGATTCAAGTGTATGCAAACTTTTGAACGGGGTCATTTATATAAATTTAGTTATTTTGTCTTGTTGACTATATAAACATCTGTAATGTTAAGTTGTTTATTCAGGACAGTACAAAAAAAATAACATAGTTTTCATGATCCCTCTTATTTTCTTAAAATATATATGATATTTTCACCTGCATTCAGTAAGGGATTTGTCTGTTTGATTAATATGAAGTGGGCCATTTTTCTTTAAATGTGCTGCATAGCACAGTGTTATGATTACATTTGTACTGCTTAAACTTTTCAACCCAGCACCTGCTCAGATTTGTGATCATCTGTTAAAAGTATCTAATTCCTTACCTTGCTTTCTGGCCTAAACAAATTTAACATGACTGTACAAAAAGGATGAGTTTCTTAAAAAATTACTCACCTCTGTGTCATCCAGGATGTTCATGTTTTTCTTTCTTCAGTCAAAAAAAAATTAATGTTTTTGATGAAAACATTCCAGGATTTTTTTCCATAAAGTGGACTTCAATAGTGGTCAGCGGATTGAAGGTTAAAAATGCAGTTTCAATGTAGCTTCAAAGGGCTCTACACAATCCCAGCTGAGAAATAAGGGTCTTATCTAGCGAAACAATCTGTCATTTTCAAAAAAATAAAAAATTATCATATACTACTTTTAAACTACAAGTGCTCATCTTGCTCGTCTGTGACTTCACGCATTATGTAATTATGTTGGAAACGTCACGTTTTAAGTGTTATCTTTGTCGGTGCACTTCAGTTCAAAAATGGAACGGTAGGGTGAAAAACTCATTTTGTTTTCTCCTCCAGCTTCACAATATTTCGACATCGTTTGAATTTCTTTGCACATTTGCTCTGTAAACACTGGGTCGGGACTTCGGCCTACATGACGTGTGCGATTACATAATATGTTAGGTCAAGCTAGTGCAAGACAAGGTGTGGTGAAAAGTATACTTTTTTTTTTTTTTTAGAAAATGACTGATCATTTCGCTAGATGAGACACTTATTCCTCTGCTGGGGACCTTTGAAGCTGCACTGAAAGTGCAGTTTGGACCTTCTACCCTTTGGCCACCATTGAAGTCCATTATATGAAGAAAAATCCTGGAATGTTTCCCTCAAAACCTTAATTTCTTTTTGACTGAGGAAAGAAACACATGAACTTCTTGGATGACATAGGGGTTAGTACATTATCAAGAATTTTTTCATTTTGAAACTGTACTTCTAGTTAATAAAATCTTCAAATTCTTCAATCTTCGAATGACTACCATATACTTACCTCTCTGCTGAATCAGCAGTATTTAATTGAACAGAAGGGAATCATAAAAATGGGTTTTAAAAAATTGACTTGATATTGATTAGTTGGTTATTAATTTCTCTCTCACTATCTCATTTATTCAGGAGGAGTGTGATGAACCAGAGCTTGGAGATTTTCTGGAGATAGTTTGCCAGATGTCCTTCGGCAGTATGCTATTATTACAGCTTCAAGTGAGGATGCTTTTGCTTGAAACCCTGTAGAACCGGGCCTGGGCTTGGCTAACTGTTCCAAACTGCAACACAGCTGATATTAGGGATTCTCATCTTCTGAATGAGTGACACTTGTCTACACAATTACTGTCTGCTCTAATTTTTGTTGGCTTTATATATGCAACCAGCCTTATCACTAACAGCAGTTATTGAATGTACACCTGTAAAAAGAAATAACTTTGTAAAATGTTTACATTTTTTAATTTTATTGTTGCTGCTGTCTTGTCCTTTTCAGGTTGAAGCCAGATCTCCTTGTACACAGTGCCTTTACAGGTTTGCCTTTGATATAACACATTTACTTGACTGTTGTTAGTGATGACGCTGTGCAAAGTAGGGCAAAAAAGCTTTTGTTTAAAAGGTTAAAAAGACTTATATTTAATTTATCCAGATGTACCAAAGTACACACACATTTGATACTTGTTAATGAAATGCATTTACATTTTGAGGTTGTAAAAGTTTTGTGGTGTTGTGGAAAAAGTATGATTTTTTTTTAAACTCTACAGTGTGTGTAGAAATTCATTTTCCACGATAAACAATATATTGTTGTATTTTAAATATTAATTTTCACTGTGTTAAATGGAGGATATTAAGTAAATTCTTTCCAGTAAAAGTCATTACTCAAGTTATTTGAGTTAATTGTACTCAGTGTTTTTAGGGCAATCGGTTGCCACAATTGTTTTACATTTTGAGCCAGGTGATTTTAAGTATTGTATAATTAAAGCGTTTGAGTAAAATACTACTAAGTAATTTTGAATTAAGTAATACTAATACTTTATAAGTATTGTTAACTTAATAAAATGGAACAAATGATTAAAAACTCATAATAATAAGTCATAATAACTTTGCCAAACAAAAAGGTTTACTGTTAAAACATGGAAGAAAAATTGTGTGAATATTCAGTTTAAAAAGTTTTAATAATAATTGTAGCATTTTGTTCTACAATTAAGTGGTTAATCTTGTAGTAATATTTATTTTTATCATTTAATTGTTCCATTTAAATTAGGCAGAAACAGGAATATATAAAGACCTACATTTTACTGTACAAAAGTAATACAGGACTTTTATATTTCTGTTACATGTAAACTGTACTTTTATTTTGACAGGTTGCCATTTAGTTTCTGTTTGTATACAGTATGATATGATGCTAGTTTTCTCAAATGAATCGGTAAAATTCACATAAAGTGACTCTCACAGCAAGATTAAGTTTATGTGTTCATATCGTCATAGTGAGACGCAGAGGCCAAAAATCACCATGAGCGTTACTCGTGCTTCAGTATTTATGTAGTAAACAAACCTGCGTTTCTTGCCATTCATACATACAGAGGCAAACGGAACATGCAGGATTCATATTTAAACCGTGTTTTTGCGTTTCTTTTTGTGTGAATGGACTTGCGATCCCGTCCGTGTTTTTACATTTATCCATATGACTTATGAAGTATAATCCAGAAGTCATACAGGGAAGGGAAAATAACTCACAAAAAGCTATTTTATGGTTTAGGAACACTTAAAAATATAAAGACGTTTACGGGACTCACCTACAGTATTGCTGACATTCTCACCCTTTCCATTGTGCTCTACTGTGACCTGCTGCACAGCCCCACTCTGACCTTTGACCTCTCTGCCATCACTGCTGACTGGTGTTTCGGTCTCAGTGGTGTGGGACTGGGAATAGGAGAAAATCTGATGGTCACCCGCAGTTGGACTCAACTGTGGATTGTCTTCCTACAGGGATCATGAAACAAAATTAAAGAGGACTTAATCATTTTAAAGGAACAGTTCACCCCAAAAAATTAGAGTTTAAGAATTACTCTCCTTCAGGACATCCATGATGTAGATGGGTTTGTTTCTTCATCAGATTTGGAGAAATGAAGCATTACATCACTTGCTCACCAACGGATGCTCTGCAGTAAATGGGTGCCGTCAGAACGAGAGTCCAAACAGCTGATAAAAACATCACAATAATCCACAAGTAATCCACACCACTCCAGTCCATCAGTTAACATCTTGTGAAGCCAAAAGCTGTGTGTTTCTGGATAAAATACGAGTCTTCTATACATAATAACATTTTCTCCAGTAAAAAAAACTCTGAATCAGGAGAGAAATCTGCACAGATCAAACACAGTTTACAGACAAAAACTGTCTAAAACTGTTCAAATATCAGTGGATTTTGATGTGAGACACAACAGGGGATGGACTTCTAACTTTTTCACTTCTTATTATTGATTATGGATTTATGGACTAGTATTTTGTCCAGAAGCATCTTAAGAAGTTTAAAATGGATTAATGATAAATGTTTCTTTCAAACACACAGCTTTTGGCTTCACAAGATGCTAATTGGACTGGAGTGGATTGGATTACTTGTGGATTATTGTGATGCTTTTATCAGCAGTTTGGACTCTCATTCTGACGGCACCCGATCACTGCAGAGGATCCATTGGTGAGCAAGTGATGCAATGCTACATTTCTCCAAATCTGATGAAGAAACAACTCATCTACATCTTGAATGGCCTAGAGGTTGAGTAAATTTCCAGCAAATTTTATTCCTTTAAACATTCAGTTAAATGAACAAAATCAGGTTAATTTAATTTATTGTGATATCACACAAAAGTACTTACATGTCCTCCTTTTATAAAACCTACAATGAAAAGACGACATAAGTCAATAGGTTGCATTTGTCAGACAGCGTGAGCAGCTCATGTAGGTGCAGCAAGTGACTGTGTGAACTGTATGTTGCGTGCTTAGGCGTTCTGTGGTTTCTCAGGTTGTTATGGATGTGTTAAATGCGTGTCATTCTGAAACACAGTCAATGTTTATGTTGAGTCTGACCTTATGGGAATTAAAACACGTGAGAGACAATGCAGAGCATTTTACTGTAAGAAGCCATCTGGGTGGATTCCAGGCCACTTATAGCTGTTGCACTTTAGACATGTCAATACAATGCTGTGGTTCAGAAGGAGTTTCTAGAGTTTAGATATCATTTTTGACAATTACTTCTGACAAATACGGTAGCATTGCGGAGTTGTGTTATTTGTGTTCATTTGTAGCCTATTGAATGCTGAAGTATTCAAAAGGTTCATTGCATTCTAGTCTATGTATCATACCGAAGCATTTAGAAAGGGTTTTCTTTGTCACGTCTTTCATCAGCATACAGAATCCAGCCATGAACAAAATGATCAACATCAAGATTAGTAGCAGCAGCCAATGGGACTGGCTTTCTGGCACGTTTGTGAGTTGTGCAGTGACCCCTGGTGATGAGAAACGAAAATGTATTCACAGTATTTATTTATTTGACATTATAAATAATATTGTTTTTTATGTAAATCAGCATACATTAAAACAACACACATATAATACCATATAATACAAATACTTTAATTTAAACATGTTTATTTACTTTTTTTTGCATTAAGGGAATGACAATTGTGCTTAATTGTCATGAAAACAATGCTATCAAAAATCCTATTATTTCTACAATTTTCTTTCTTCTCTCTTTGTTTTTGTTTTTTTTTGCATCCTTTTTCAGTGCATTTTAGCATCATTAAGATACTATTATAGTTTATACTATGGTTATTAATAATTTTTAAATTTGTTTTTAGTATTTTATTTTTCAAATATCTATATAGTTTTTATTAATTTCATTTTTAGTAAACTATATATATATATATAACATTATTGCTTTTTAATGTAAATCAGCATAAATTAAAAACAGCACACATATAATACCATATAATACAAATACTTAATTTTTTTATTTAATTTTTTACATTTTTTTCTTGAATTAAGGGAATGACAATTGTGCTTATTTGTCATGAAAACAGTGCTACCAAAAATCCTAATATTTTTACAATTTTCTATAATAAATTGTTAAATAGTATATATATATATTATTTTATTTATTTGACATAATAAACATTATTGTTTTTAAAGTAAATCAGCATAAATTAAAAACAACACACATATACTACCATATAATACAAAATCCTAATTCTACAATTTTCTTTTCTTTTTCTTTTTTTTCTTTTTTTTTTTTGAAAAAGTTTAATCCTTTTTCAGGTCATTTTAGTATCATTAGGATATTATTATAGTTTATACAAATCATTTGAATCAGTTTTTTTAGTATTTTGTTTTAAATATCTATATAGTTTTTATTATTTTTTTTTTTAGTTTCAGTAAACTAAATATATATATATAATTTCAGTAATGTTTTTAAGGTTTTAATTTTACTTTCAGTTTTAGTTTTACATGTTTCAAGAAACAAATTTCCTCACTTTAAGTTATATATATTTTATACATTATACATTGTTTTATTCAAAGTTATATACAAACAACACATCCCAACGGTGAATACAGTGCAGTGTCATGCTTTTGTCAGTACCTGTCCCAGTGATGTGAATTCCTGAAGTGCTGTTGGAAGTGCTGGTAATAATGATATTATTTGTGGTAGTGGACAAGATTGGCGTCACTGTTGTGATATTCACACAGTTGCTGTCCTTTGTCACTGTGCCTTCGCTGAGCATTATCATTCCCAACTTAGCACAGCTGTGGAAAAGTGCACAGAGAGAATGCATGAGACAAGGGCAGGTCAATCTGAAAAAGGTAGCACTGGTTTAATACTCCTCTAGTGTCTCTCTGCAAATAATTTATTCAACCTTAACTTGAACTTTCACAGATACTGTAACCCGTCAGAGTTAATATCACTGTATTTTGCATACTTAAATAAGATTGCTGTTCTTTCCGACATCTATTTTCATACTAAATTGTGATTGGGCATATCTTCTTTCCATATATTTAACTAGTTATAGCTGCGTGGACAGTTTGTAGTGGCTGTGTTGATTCCCATACACAGATGACGTGAAAAGTTGCACTGTAAACATAAGTGACTAGTAAAAACCTCAAAGATAAAAATGTGTGTGAGAGATAAAGAAAGTGAGTAACAGGCTGAGAAAGATAGAGAGAGAATAAAAAAAAAAACTTGTGAAAATTGCTGCTGTGTGACAACACATGATTCTCGTTCTTTCTTTCACATTAAATTCTGCTGTTCATTCACTTTTTATAAAGCTGCTTAGAGCTAATAAAAAAAGGTAATGAATGTATCACACAGCTACTCAAAACATGCTTTTTAAATGTATTTCAGTTTTCTAAAATACTAGCTGCCAAAAGTCAAAAGAGGCAACCAAGTCTGTACTGATTGAATTGAAGTCTGGGGGATTTGCATTGACTAATAATGGATGTTTTATGGAAGCTTGTTTGGAAGCTTGCAAGGTAATTTATGTCACAATTCTGAGTTTATATCTGAGAAAAAAAGGCTGATGTCATCTCTGTTTGGGTTTTGCTTATGTTCATGTTTTCACGTCTCTTATTTTGTATTTAATCATAGTCATGTAGCCCGTTTAGTCATGCTTCCTGGTTCCTTGTCTTGTAATTCCCTGTTGCTCTATGGAAGGTCAAAGGGGTCAAAAGTCTACAAACAGAACACGTGAAATTTGACTGTGTCAACACGCACTGTTTATCCACATTAGCGTGGCAACACGCACAGCAGCCAATGGAACTGATATATCAACATTTTGGGTGAAATGAATATATATAGAGAACGTGAACACACACCCGGAGCAGTTGGGGGTTTGGTGCCTTAAGGGTGGAGAGAGCGCTGGTTATTCACACCCCCTTCAATCCCTGCCTGACCTGGGATTTGAACACGCAACCTTTTTGTTAGAAGCCCGACTCCCTAACCACTAGGCCACGGCTGCCCCACGACAGTTAGGGTATGTCAACAAAACTTCCATCTCATGTTCTCCCTCAATTTCGGAATTGTCTTATATCGCTGTTTTATCTTTTTGTTAAAGGTGTTTGATCTTCTTTGCATGTTTACTTTGCAAAGACTGTGTCGATACTTCTGCAGCGATGTAGGATGAGTTTTTGAAATGATTTTTGAAGTTGAGGGAGAAAATATGATTGGAGTTTTTCGACATACCCTAACTGTCTTGAACCAGAATACACAGAGTTCAGGGAGAGCAAGGCATGTGAAAATGAAAACAACCGATCGTTTTGCTAGATAAGACCCTTCTTTCTTGGCTGGGATGTTTTGCAACCGCATTTGGGATTGTTTGAAGCTGCATTTAAACTGCATTTTGAAAGTTTAAATTCCAAAAGGCACCATATCAGTCCATTATATGGAGAAAAACGCTGAAATGTTTTCCTCAAAAAACATAATTTCTTTACGACTGAGGAAAGAAAGACATGAACGTCTTGGATGACAAGGGGGTGAGTACATTATATGTGAATCTTTCTTTTGGAAGTGGATTTCTCCTTTAAGTAAACCAAAAATAACATTTGATGCTTGTCCAATTTACTTAAATCAATGAAGTTAATCCAGCACAATTCTTTACAGCCACTTTACTTAATTTGAGTTGAGAGTACATAAATGATTTTACTTTTGTAACTAGGAAGTGGATTTTCCCTTCCCATCATGCTTTGCATGGGACTGGATAGAGAGAGTAAATGTTAAAATAAAAACTTTATTTTTTTAATCTTTTATCAATATGATTTAATGGGGATGCTTGTTAATGTTTGATGGTCTTTCATTTCTGTGTTTTTAGGGGTAAAGTGTAGAGCATGTGCTTGGGTTGAGGACCTGCTTACAGAAGTTAAAGTTGTTGTAATAATAAAATGAACAACTTTGTGCATGCAACGGATGTAACAAAGCCATCTCATGGCCAGTGCATAACAAGTTGGTTAATGCCTAAAGTTAAGTAAATCCAAAGTATCATTTTTAGAGTGTAAAAGGATTTCTGTCTAATAATCTATTTTCCAGTTAAAAGTTTTGGTTTGAATACAAGAAGCATAAAATAATGACGTTATAAACATATACATTTCATGTAAACTATATTTGATTAAATTGAGTTGGCCCAACTCAATTACATTTCATTGCATGAATTCGTTTTTTATGAGTTGGGGTTACACATTTTTATTAGATGGAAATCCTGCCCTCAATTAAATTGAGTTCATCCAATGAATTATTATTTTTTTGAGTGTAGAGGCGGTAAAAAACATGATTCGAGAGATGAGAGATGTTTGCTATTGCATTTTACATCACACTCGCTTTTGTTCATACTGTCGGGTAGTGCAGATGGTACGTTATTTTGAAACGTCACAGAGCATTGAAGTTATAGCACCATGTCAAACTGCGGTGACACATACAAAACCAATGTTACATAAATTGTACCATATTTACATTCATCTGTTCTGGGAAAAAAGAAAAAGGAAAAACAACATTCTTTTAGCGCCACCCAGTGGACATTTCTGTTGGAAACTGCACATGTTGGTACGTATTCCGCGTCTGGGTACGTTTTCATCATGAAACCAGATTAAATACAGCATGTTGTATGTCGTGTCTCAACCTCTTCGTTTTTGTTAATAAACGTTATATAAGCTAGTTTTTTAATTGCACTGTTTTATTGTTTTTGAGCTTTCCATTAACTCTTTCTCTGCCAAATAAGGAATTTTTACATTATTCATGAGACAGCTCTTCTTTCGGTGCATTGCATGTTCAGATATTCATACAATAAAATATTTTGGGGGACATGAAATTTCAGTGAAAATGTTCAAAAATGCTGGAGACTTTGTTTTCAAAAATGCTTGCAGAGAAAGAGTTAAGAATAATAATGATTCCATCTTTCAAGCATTCGTTTTAGTCTAAGAAGATGGTATAAAGATGCAAGTGCAACAGACAATTATCTTTCCTTGTGAAACGTGACATCAAATCACGAATTTGAAAGCAAAAGTAAAAGCGTCCAGAGCCTTGCGGCCTAGTGTTACCGGTAATACCCATTTTGTTGCAAGTTTTTATACTGGGGTAAAAATTTCCAAATATCTCATCCCTAGTATGATTTCAGTCTGATATCATTTGTCATGTCCTGTTTAGTTGTTTAGTTCGATGATCTTTCTCAGGTAAGAAAGTCTTCATTTACATCGCAACATTAATTAATTTCACAGGAGATATCAGTAAAGTATGAAAGCCTGTTTCTGCCACGAATAAAAAAGAAAAGGTTATTGTGACTATCTCTCAATTCTGATAAGTCTGAAGTCAGAATTGTGAGATAAAAAGTTGCAATTCTGTAAATGTAACCTTTTTTCTTCTCAGAACTGGACTTCATAAGTCGCAATTGCAAGTTTGTATCTCACAATTCTGAGAAAAAAGCCAGAATTGCCAGATGTAAACTTGCAATTCTGAGAAATGAAGTCAGAATTGTGAGATATAAACTCGCAATTCTGTGAACAAATCAACTACTCTTCAGCACTGGACTTTATAACTTTATAACAGAATTGCAAGTCTATATCTTGCAATTCTGAGAAAAAATGTCTGAATTGTGAGATGTAAACTTGCAAATTGCAAGAAAAAAAGTCAGAATTGCGAGTTTATATCTTCATTTCTTGCAATTTTGACTTTATATCCCGCAATTCTGATTTTCTAACTCGCATTTGTGAGTTTATGTGATGCAGTTCTGAGAAAAAAAATTAAAAAATTGAGATAAAAAGTCGCAATTCAATTTTTAATTTTTTATTCAGTGGCGGAAATGGGCTTCCATAGTAAAGCAATGCTGTGATAAACTAAAGAAAGAATTAATATATGGGTAAATCTCAAAGAAAATTAGCTTTAAAAAGTATTACATGTTCAAACACGGCCAGAATGTTCCCACATTGAGAGACATGTTTAAATGAAAACTGGGCATATTTGCACATTCTAAAGAAACACAGTAAAAACCGATGACTTAACATGGTCAGCATGTGCGTTTACACATACAAAAGCATTGCCGCGTTACATGGACAAACAGTGCGTGTTGACACATTCAAATTTCAGGAGTTCCATTTATAGATTTTTGGCCCTGTCCACCTTCCAATCCCATATGGCCTTAAATGGTTACATTTTTTTTTTCAGTCTGTCTATTCATTAGTTTATGTTTATTAGTTCCATTTCATCATTGAGTGTGGTCATGTGTTTCCCCATGTCCATGCATTTACGTCCTCAGGTTTGCCATGTTTCCTTGTTGTGTATTGTTCCATGTAACCACTGTGGTGAGTTACAGTTTTAAATTTGATGTCATTCCATGTCATTGTTTAGTTCTGTTTATTTGGGTTTGACCTTAGTGGTTGTTACAGTTACAGCTGTTACGTCAGAACTGCCAGACATAAACTTGGAATTCTCAGAATTCTCAGTCTAAATTGTGAGATACAAACTCAGAATTGTAACACAGACTCACAATTCTAAGAAAAAAAGTTGGAATTGTGAGATAAAAAGTTGTCATTTTTTGTTCCCTAACAGTAGAGACAGAATTGTGAGATACAAGCTCATCTTTTTCTCTGAATTCTGAGTTTACATCTTAATACATCTAAAGTTTAGGTCTTTCAGTTCAAAGTTTGTGTCTTATAATTCTGACTTTTTTCTCACAAATCCCAAATACCTATTTTATCTTTTCATTCCATGGCAGAAATGGGCATCCATATGTTTTTGAGATATTATTGCAAACTTAGAAACAGTAGCATATGTATGAATAATACTCACTTGCTATGAGGCTTGCAGGCTTTCAGAGAAGGTGTGCTGGAGAATGTGCCTTTCTCACAGGGAACACATGGTTTATGGCAGTGCGTTTTATAATCATTGTTTTTTGTACAATAAAAACCTGGCTTACAGAAGCAAACTCTGTTGGTGTTCTGACTGCATGAAGTAACTTCCATCTCATTTTTAGCATCTGTTTCCAACCAAATGCACAAAAACATACAGAGCAGAGAATTTTGAACAAAAATTCTACAAAAAGCATCTTAGCTACTGTTTATTCAATTTGAATTGTACTTTTCACACTATACTTAATCCTGATTAGGAACTGTTCAAACAGAACACATTTTTTCATTCCACTGCATGTTTTTCTATATAAACACATGCTAGACAAAAGTCTCTAGACCAAAGAAAAACAGTTTTTTTTGTAAATAGCTTCCCTGATAGCACACATACATCTCAGAGACGACTATTTGACGTCTGCATTTACATCTGGAAGATGTATTAAGAGTGTTTGCTCATCTGCAATACATGCAATACGTGCAATACGTGCAATATGTGCAATATGTGCAATACTTGTAATGCGTGTAATAGTGCAATACGTTTCCTATCAGATGTCAAATAGACGTCTATTAGTTAGCAGACATTCGGAGAGGATGTGTTTTTGTGTTGGAAAATGTGTCCGTATAGTGTGTTTACATAGAAAAACAACAGTGAAGTATTGCGATGAAATGGAAAAACGCATTCTGTGTGCATTTTTAATTAGTTGAACGTTTAGTTTTTCTGCCTAGCGCATGTTTGCATAGAAAAATAATGGAAAAGAAGCACAGTAAAATGGAAATACATGTCCGTGACGGCTAAGAAGTCTACATGCTATTGACTCTTTTTACTTTTTAATACACATTCCCGGTCTTGTTGTGAAAGATTCATTAGTTTTTGCACGTTTTTCAATTTTAATGATGAGAAACTTGGTTGATTTTTTTCCAGTGTGAATTATTTGAATGACGAAAAGTGTGCATTCCCACATTTCCCTCCCAAACATCCTTGGTGACGTCAGCTGAGAAATAACATTGTTATATAAAATAATAAAGACAAACTTTCTTCTACGCAATAACGTGCACTGATGAATCATACGCAGTAAGACCAGGAATGCACATGGACTAAATAATAATACAAGGACAGCAGTAATCCAGAATTGAAAACAATCCTGTGTCATTTTCAAAGCTCACTAGTGTTCAGATGCTGGGAAATGTCGTGCAGCTACTTACCAGAACACTCTTGAGTGCAGCGTTCACATCTCGGGACCGTTTGATTGGGTTTCTTGTAATAATTTGTGCCACACTTATTGCCTACATGTGAAACAGAATGCAAACAACAGACATCAAAAGTAATCTCAGATCTTTATGTGATACTCTTTGCAAGAGTAAAAGTACATGCAGCATGATTATGAGAGTTTTGAAGTGACTGGCGTCTGATTTCTAAGTACACATTCACACACAAATTACAGACATTTTGAAACTCGAGGGAAAATCATCGAGTTAAAAGCTGAGTAAAATCTCCCTACAGTCAATTTGAGCAAGTCTAACAAAGGATGCATTGAATTTGGTCAGTAAAGGACATGAGGACATGAACTGCTGTTTGTAATTGCCAGTTAAGTTCTGAAAGGGACAAATTGACTGCTTTTAACCAACTCAACTGTTGCTTTAAACCGACATGTTGACCGGCAACATGAATTTTCAGTTTCATAATTAACCGAGTGTTGCACAGCTCACCACACAAGTTGTTTGGAATGGTTGTTAGGTGGTTACAGTCCGCCCCCAAGACTTTTAATGCACCATTTATCTAGTGATGCTTGCATCTAAATACACCAGTAATTATAGTAAGAGAGTGAGGCAATACAAATGTACATGAAACTAAATAAAAGGTCGAGCAACTAACCACAGTATTTACCAAAAAAGCACACTGGGTCATGCTTAATGTGCTTAATGTGCTTAATGTTTAGACTTTACACATAACTTAATGGTTACAAAGTAGTGAGGTAATAATTTCTTGTGAACCACTGTAGGGAAGCTCAACTACAGGGACTGCATATGGCTTAGTGGCTACTAGTTAGTCTATGACACGTATGCACATATCAAGTTGGGTTAGAACGTGAGGTTTAGCTATTCAGTGTCTTAAAGCTGGCACTGATTGTTCCATCCATGGAACCTTTTCAGGTTCTTTGAATTGAAAAAAGATTCTATACATTCTAAAAAAATGTTCACTGAAACATTCCTCTTCTGAGAAGTAGATACGCAATTTTAGACTCAAAATTGTTTAAAAAAAAACAAATATTTTTAAACATTTTCCAATTTTGTGATAATGACCTAAATATGTGAGTTGCTAATGGACTGCCATTAGTCATTGGGGTCATGATGGTCATTACACAGAATACCACAGAAGTAGGCGGACTGTGGCTTGTATTTCAGAAATAAGGTGACATTAATAAAATGGAAGTGGAATAAACTTACCAATAACAGTGACGTGCAGACATGTAAAAAACTGTAAAAGGAAAACAATTTCAGGTCAGTTTTAGCCTGTCTTTTTTAATCTAAGAGAAGTTAACTAAAATAAACACTTTGCTTGAAAAAACATTTTGTTTCATCTTTTTAGGAAGAAATTAACCAAAGGTTCTTTCATCACTATGCTTTCATCAGTTTTCAGATTGCATAATCAATTCACAAACAAATAGGCAAGATCGTAATTCTGACCCAAATGAACTCCAAGTTAATAACATGAGCTCCTGACACATAGATGATATAGTGAGAAGTGCATTAACTTGAGGGTGTGCATTTTAAAGTGTCATTTAAGGGCAAGAACTATTATTAAGAAATGTTTGTTTTGGAGATTTGTCAACCTGTTGGACAACCTTCTTGTTGCAGATGCTTTTAACTAAAGTAAAAATCTACCAGATCAAAGTGAGCGTTAAAGATGAGTCAAAGATTGATTTAATCACAAACTGGCGTTCCAGATCACCCAGTCGCTGAGTAAAAACAGCTACGGTCCTGTTGGTATCAACTAAGGTCAAGGAAAAAATGCGGGACAAGCTGGATGTTTTGATGGAACCCTTATAATTGCACAACACGAGGACTGACAAAGTCACAGATGCACGTAATCATGTGCCTTTAGAACAAACAGATAAGGGACAGGACACAAAATGGAAATTTCTCAACGTGAAAAACACCTACTGAGAAATTCTTATCAAGCTTGCTCCTATGACCTGGTCACTACACACAAAACCACACAAAATGTACAGGGAAACAAGCTGTGAAAAGTAAACCAGGTTTCAAAGTGGCACGCTTAAAAGTGGGTGGGTTGCTTCTGCGCCGGGGATCCCAGCATATCAAACTGAATGTCCTTTCTTGTCAGAGTTTACCTCAGATGATCTGTTTTGAGAGATGTGTTTATAGATTGGCTATCTTCATCTGGTCATGGTGTGATTAAACTATCACTAGTGAGCGCAGAAATGAGTGCAGGCGATTACTAGTAACTGACATGCCTTGTTGTTCTCTTACTAAACTGGAAATTCTTTTGTGACTAAATTCTGAAGTAAACCAAAGAAGCTTTAGCCTCTCAAAGGGTCAGTATACTGAAAGCGAGAAACAGCTTTTTCCATTCAGTGCCTCTAGGTACTAAATAACATTTAAATATATTGATTATAAACGAAACTGATGTGGTAAATGAATTATTTAGAGTCATTAAACACAACAAAAAAGGCTCAAAATTGTCTCAAAACCTAGCAAGCTGCCGGCATTTGTATTTGGTAAACAAACAAGCTTCTGTGGAACACTCTCCTTAGCAAGAACTATTTACATTTTACATTTTTGATCAATTTCCTTGGTTAAATTATAGTTTCCAATTGTTTTCTGAAACAAACTACAGAATTAAAACGTCTTTGTAAAACGTTAAACGCTTATTCTGTGGTATCAAGCTGTCAAATAAATGTTTTGCCACTAATTGGAACCTTTATTTTGAAGCTCGCTTGGTCTTGACAGACGTGCGGAGATATAATTAATAAAAAAAAAACAATAATAAAAGTCCCTTAGTATAGCGTTCATAATAAATTACTATGAATTAAAAATCCTAGTCGACAAAATAAATAAAAGCCTCACTCACCAGATAAAACAGCAAAATAAAAGTGTTTCTTGTTGAGGTAGATGGTGTCATGATTAACAGCAGATGCAGAAGCTGAGAGCTGCAGTAAGTGTGTCACTCAGTTTAGTCCTTTATAATGTCTTTAACGCGTGGGCAGTGAGCCACGAAGAAACCAATGAGATACCAACAGTGAGGAGTGTCTCTAACTTAACTATATATGATCAGCACATAAAAAAAGCAACACGTCCAAAGTAAGTGTACATTTAGGAATTAATACTCTTCCTACATTACCTTTACACATTTAAAAGCATTTCTTTAATACATAGTAATGTGTTAAATTAACCATTAAATGTATGAACATTAAGTTCAATACATGTAGTGAACTTATGCATATTGGCAACATTTAGTAAATATTGTAAAAAAAAATACATATGCATTTAAGCCTTTGAAGATGTGCATAATACACATTTATACATGCATTTAGTTAATATGAAGTGAATTAATGTGCATTCACATTAAGCATGTGTTCACATTAATGTTTTATTGTTCAGCTAACACTGAAAGATTAACTGTTAAAAACATATGATGCAGAAAAAATATTGCTACTTTATATTCAATTGCATTTATTTATACAAAATTTCACATTTTATGTCAAAGCTCACAAAGCAAGCAGACAATTCACACATTCATGCAAAATGATTCATGTTTTCCATTATTACACATACAAAAATGCACAAGCGCTCTTTTCAGTAAATCCAGAAAATCTCCTGGATGCAGAAACGTTCATGAGCTGCTGCACTTTGAACGCAACTTCTGCAATCAGTCAAGAGCGTATGAGCCGCCGTGGGGTTCTGGCCTCTTCGGATCTGAATGCTGAAAACGATACCGTGGTAAACAAACCACATTTGGAAGCTGGTCAGAATGGGGATGTCTTGATGCACTGGGCACGGGTGAATCCTGAAAAATTTTAATGTTACTTAAAAGTTACCAAAACCACAATATGAACCGCCACGGACACATGAATGACATAAATGTTATTTCTAATCTACGAATGAATTGCTTCCAGACCTTTCCTTAATTTTCTTCTACACTAGCATGTGCACACAGATGTAATCTTAGAAGAGTGCAATGAAACAAACAATACAGATTTGACACACAAAATTTCCATGATGGCTGAAAGACAAACATCTCAGGTTTACGTTTTTGCAAATGATATTCAATTGGTCGTCTCTGTTCTCTTTTTGGTCCTTGTTTCATCTCTTCAGCTCATTCTTTTTAGTTGTGGTAGTTTCTGATTATTCTTTTGTTTGTCTGCTACCTGTGTCATTCATCACCTGTTTGGTGGTGCAAGGCAGGATCTAATCACAGCAGACATAGAGACAGAAGGTTCACAGGGTTTTTATTTCAGCTGTTGGGTTTTCAAAGGAAAATGCTTAGATTTCTAAATAAGATAAAAAAAAAAATCCAAAGTTTCCTGGGAAACTACATTTTCAGATTAGATTTCAAATATGCATATCGCTGGGAAAAGGAAAACACCCTGATTTAAGATAACTCTATCCATTTAAGCATTTTCAATAAATGGTGAAAAACCATTAATAATGAACAAATTGACAGCTATAAAAATATATAGAAGGGATAATAGGCAATAGCTAAACCCCTATAATGTCTCACCAGTTCACTGTCAAACCAGGATAAGGCTGAGCCTCCCACAGCTTCTGTTTTTTTCATGGAGCCCCGTAGATCCAGACTGCTCATCTGAGAGCCAGAGTTCAGCGTAGGATTGGACCATCCGGACAAACAGTGCTGCAAAATTCGTTTTTGCATGTTGCATTTTGAGAATAACATTTATTAGCAAAACCTAAGGGCACAAAGTCTGTGTAACACTAAAAAACGTGAACTATCTATTAAAAAAGCTGTCATGTGCATTATTAGTCAATAAGGCCGATAATAGCACCAACGTAATTGGTTTGGGATATATTTAGCCTGTGACTTGATAATTCAGTGTTAATGCTGATTTGACTATATGAAACTCACCGAGGGCAAACCCAGGCTGTCGGAGGGTTCAAAACTGCATCGGCGATGGGGTTTGTATTTGTATGCTGGGAGCAGAGTTGAGCGAGGAATACTGACCCTGAAACAAATGCATTGACATGATACGGATATTAAAACAGTCGCCAAATAAAATAAACAGCTCCAAGATATGAATTATGGCTTGGAAACTGCAATTTTCTGACCTGTAATGTCTACAGATGATTTTAGATTGGATATATTGGATTACTTGATATATTTAGAATCATTAAAATAAACAATTTGTTTGAAATGAAATAAACAACCTGAATACAAAAATTATATAGAGATGTTTTTGCTTAATGCAGTACAAATGATAATGTTGTAAAATATTATTACAATTTAAAATAACTGCTTTCTATTCGAATATGAATATATATATATATATATATAATTTATTTTATGTTGCAAAGCTGAATTGTTCAGCATCTTTACTCAAGTCTTCAGCGTCACGTGATCTTTCCGAAGTCATTCTAAAATGGTGATTCGCTGCTTAAGCAGCATTTCTTATGTTCCGAGTTGAAAACAGTTGCTCAATATTTCCATGGAATCGATGATGCTTATTATGCAGGGTTCAAAGGAACAGCATTTATTTGAGATAGAAATCTTTTGTAGCATTACAAATGCATCTAAATAAGATAATATATGAATGAATGGACTCTTCGACATGCACCTGATTAAAGCAGGCTCTCTTTCAGTATGAGGGTGTTCAGATTTGGGCATCTTGCACACTGGACAGGCGGCCTGTGCGTCCAGCGGAATCGCAAACAGTCGATTATTTATTCTGTAGCAGAATGTGCCTGTGGACCAAGAGCCAAAGGGAAAATGAAGACATGATGATGCAAAAAAAAAAAGTGTGATAATGCAATATCACGCAAACCTAAATCAGCAGATCTCTTACACTGATGTGTGTCTGCAGGAGGTTGCGGCTCTTCACTGTCAAGTGTGGAAGATGCAAGATCAGCAACAGGTGGAAACCTGTGGGGGGAAAAATAGCATTTGCATGATCAAAACATCTCTCACAGCATATGATTTGTGAGATTTAAGCAACTGTGTGTAACAGCGATTTTACCACAGTTAAGGGACATCAAAAGGAAAGAAGGTGGTAACCTTTAGAGAACGAGACTGACCCTGATAACAAGCTGTGGACGCACTCGTCTCGATTGGCCTGACGGAAGCTGCGGAGATCGCTGAAGAACTGCTCCGAGCGATCTTCGAGAGAGCTTTCGGCGTCCAGTAGCCCTAAAAATAATCGAACCGTAACCTTCACGGTTTTCAAACAGCACCTGCTTGGAAACTGTGGTGTATTCCATCTATGCAAATTAAAACGGGAAAAATCGTTCATTAATTGAGTGCGTTATTCAAATAGCCCACCTGCTACCCAGTCATAGCCTAGTAAAGGCTGTATGTTTCTCTCTGATATGGTATCCATCTCCAGCCCAGCAGTCGTTGAGCTGTCAGTCTCTCTCTGCAGTCCCAAGAAAAGAAAAAACCACATCTGATACTCTTGAAATGAAAACACCATGGCAGATGGGGATTTTTATCTACGTAGGTGTTTTTTTTTCACTTCTTTGGAAATCAGTGTAAACCATCAGATCTCCATTAAGGTTTTGTAAACGCTTTTTCTCTACTATACACTGGTTACCTGGCGCCATCTAGCAGATATGATCCAAATTGGCCAACAGTCTTCATCAGCTGACTAATGTCTTAAAATGCACATCCTACATGGACATACCTGGTCACAGGGGCTGAGAGCTACAGATTTGGGCAGCACGAGTCTCACAGATCTGCTCTGTCCCTTCCAGCGACTGTTCGCTGTGTCTTGCAGTAGCTTGCCGTACATACTCAGTTCTGTAGTGGGTTTGGGTTTGTGCGGATCTGGTGTGGGTTCCTCACAATCTTCAGAAAGCCATTCATCTGAAGACACAAATACATTTTGCTAGCAAATTTAGTAATATTGATCCAACATATACATGGTCAGTGTTTCATATACACACACGCCATTAGATGACATTAACAGTACAGCCCCCAAAGTAAAATTCAAATAGCCATTTTTAATCTTTACCAATCTTTGCCACTATTCTTCAAACCACTAGGTTTACCTGTTTGTAAGCAAATAGTTTTTAATCATTTAAAATATAATAAAATTTGTATAAGCACTTTGTTTTATATATTTGAATAAATACAGGTCAGAATTTAATTATGTCATTTCATTTTTAAGTTAATGTAAGGTTATCTGTTACACTTAATGATTATTTCACCCATATTTTGACCTTTTTTTTTTTACACTTTACGTGCATTTAAGATGCATATAAGATGTATATAAAATTGGTTTTGTAAATGTAATTTGTCTTGCCTTTGACCCAAATACACTACCAGTCAAAAGGTTTTGAACTGTAAGATTTTTAATGTCTTTTACAGAAGTCTCTTCTGCTCACCAAGCCTGCATTTATTTGATCCAAAGTACAACAAAAGCAGGAATATTGTGAAATATTTTTACTATTTAAAATAACTGCTTTCTATTTAAATATATTTTGAACTGTATTTTATTCCTCTGATCAAAGCTACATTTTCAGCATCATTACTCCAGTCTTTGTGATCCTTCAGAAATCATTCTAATATGCTCATTTGCTGTTCAAGAAACATTTTAGTGTTATTATGATCAATATTTAAAACATCTGAGTAAATTTTTCAGGATTCTTTGATGAATAGAAAGATCCAACTTTGTAACATTATACACTATACCAAAGCTTGGAGTCAGTATAATTTTATTTATTTATTTTTGGGGAGAAATGATAGAATTTAACACTTTTATTTAGCAAGGATGCTTTAAAGTGATGACAAAGACATAATGTCATGTAATGTCACAAGATTTCTTTCAGATCAATGCTGTTCTTCTAAACTTTCTATTCATCAAAGAAACAGGAAAAATTCTAGTCAGCGCTTTTCAACATAGTAACAATAAATGTTTTCGAGCAGCAAATCATTAGAACGATTTCTGAAGGATCACGTGACTGGGGTAATGATGTTAAAAATTATACTGTTTTGGATCAAATAAATGCAGACTTGGTGAGCAGAAGAGACTTCTTTAAAAACATTAAAATCTTACTGTTCAAGGGAGCAAAATAACAAAACATACATAAACTATACAGCACATGACGTGCATAAAGATTAATTAGATTATATACAGATCCCAATGTACACTATCCGTGCAAACACCACTTCACTGTGCTTAAACACGTATGAAAACACATCACAGCTCCGTTTTTATATTCCTACCGGGTATTTGGATGATTTTCGCTGGTGCAGAGAGAGAAACACGCTGCGGCTGCGCTCCGTTTCTGTCCGTTAAAGGTGCTCGCCGTGGGACGCTTTCTGCGGTTAACGCTTCGTACACCGAGCTTTGACTTTTGTCCACCTTATCCGAGCATGAGAGAGTCATCTGACGCAGTTTTTCACTTTGGTTTTTGAGTTTACCCAGTAAATCTTTGTTCTGCTTTCGCAGAGCGTCGATCTGCCCGAACTCGGCCATTCCGTCGCCATAGCAACGAGTTAAAAACCACCAGCCCGCGAATCAGACGCGGGTCAAATTAAACGCACAACATGGGTTCGTTTACGTCTCTGGTAGCTAAATGTTAGTTCATTTAACTATGTTGTGTTAAGTATGATACTATTAATGAACAAGAGAATGAAAACTTCCGCCACAAGAGTAAAAACGGTCAAAATCAAATAGAACACATAAAACTCTGATTGGTTCCGGCCAGTTCCCACAATGCATCTGTGTGACCACTGGGCTTGTTTAAAGGGACAAGCACATCTATCTAAAAAAAGCACGTCTATCTATCTATCTATCTATCTATCTATCTATCTATCTATCTATCTATTTGTCTATCTGTCTGTCTGTGTATGGAAAAAAAATGTTTTTCATTTATTTTACATTAATTTAATTTCATTAATACTTTTAGAGTTTAAAATAATTTATTTAATTTATTTGTATCCGTTTATTACAGTTTATTACGTGCACAACAATATTATGTGTAACAGTAATTGCTTGTGTTTTTTTAATAGAAATGAATGCTTTTATTCATCAAATATATTGACTGCATTACATTAAAACATTTATTGTTAAAAAAAAGATTCACGTTTTTAAATACATTTCAAATAAATGCTGTTCTTTTAAACTTTGTATTAATCAAAGAATTCTGAAAAAAAATGTTTCCACAAAATATTCAACAGCAAAACTGTTTTTAACATTCACAATAATAACCATCATTAATAACTGAGCACCTATTAACTTATATTAAATATTGCTGTTTTTACTATATTTTTAAGCACATAACTGCTGCTTTTTAGAGAGTATAAGGAATTCAGTAAAAAAAATGAACTTTATAATGTTTCCATAATATAATATATACACACCCTGGCGTTCAAAAGTTCAAAATTTTGGGGTCAGTAAGATTTTTAATGTTTTTTTAAAGAAGTCTCTTATGCCCACCAAGTCTGCATTTATTTGATGCAAAGTACAGCAAAACAGTCAAATTGTGTACTATTTTTACTATTTAAAATAACTGTTTTAATATATTTTGAAATGTAATTAATTCTTTCTATTGCAATGCACTTTGAAATGTAATTTATTCCTGTGATCAAAGCTGAATTTTCAGCATTAATACTTCAGTCTTCAGTGTCACATGATCCTTCAGAAATCATTCTAATATGCTCATTTGCTGTTCAAGAAACATTTTAGTGTTATTATGATCAATATTTAAAACAGCTGAGTAATTTTTTCAGGATTCTTTGATGAATGGAAAGATCCAAAAATCAGCATTTATCTGAAATAAAAAGCTAATATGTTGATTTATTATCAGTGTTGGAAACAATTGTGATGCTTCATATTTTTAGAATATGATTTTTTTTTAGGATTTTTATTTATTTATTTTATTTTTTTATTTGATGGAAAAAACTGTTACAGCACTTATTTATTAATTGATTTTAAACTGAAACATTATATATATATATATATATATAGAACAAAAAATATTATTTTTATTGTATTTAATATAACATTTTTTAAACTATTTATATAACTTCTATCTTTAAAAAAAAAAAACAAAAAAAAAAAAACAATATTAGTGCATTTTGGAATAAAATCCCAGTATCAGTAGCTACATGATTTCATAAAGCTTATTTACTTTCTTTTTTACACCACAATCAAAAGAAAATTAGAGTATGTACGCCTGCAACACTGCACATCCCAGTACGCTTTAAATCTCTCCGATTAATTCACATTTATTTATTCTAAGTGTTCACTGGACTCTCAGTTTATGCTGTCCGGCCATAATGGCAGTAATCAAAGCACAGCATGTGAGCGCCAGTGAGGCCCATAATGATATGGACGCTGTCCTGCTGCGCAGAGCACACTAGTGTCTCTCCATATTCAGAGCACGTCTCTCATGTGTTTGGAACTGCCCAGGCAAGTGCAATGTCATTAGACTGACCACTGCACTGTTGTGTTGCATCCCATTAACATTAAACAGCGCTGGTCATGGAGTCGGGTCACCCCTAACCGTCCCTATAATTTCTCCCTTCACAGTTTGTGCTGTGGACAATTAATGCGTGCTGCTTGAATACTTTATAGCTCATTAATGAGGGATCGTTTATCACGACTGAAGGAAGAAAAACAAACATGTGGATAAATAGCGGAATGGCACAGAATAAGCTGCACTGGGTCCAAGAAAACAATTTCTTTTAAATGTTAGAGAATTATGGATAGACTCTAGCTAAAGTAGCCTAATTAGAAGTGTTATGATCTGCAGTCTTTTACTTGCATGTGGATTTGTGTAGTAGATGTTCCAACAGAGGGCAGTATTTGGCAAATTTAAATTGAGCTGTTATGCTAATTGCTAAATATGTTTAGGTGTGATGAGTTAAGACAGGGGTGTCAAACTCAGTTCCTGGAGGGCCGCAGCCCTGCAGAGTTTTGTTCCAACCTTGCTCCAACACATATACTATGCAGTTTTCGATTAAGCCTGAAGGACTTGATTAGTTGGATCAGGTGTGTTTAATTAGGGTTGCATCTAAACTCTGCAGGGCTGCGGCCCTCCAGGACCAGAGTTTGACATCCCTGAGTTAAGAGAACAATTATAAAAAATAGTTATTAAAATTCAGACTCATATGTGACCCTGGACCACAAAACCAGTCTCAAGTAGCACGGGTATATTTGTAGCAATAGCCAAAAATACATTGTATGGGTCAAAATGATTGATTGTTATGCCAAAAATCATTCGGATATTGAGTAAAGATCATGTTTCATGAAGATATTTTGTAAATTTACTACTGTAAAAATATCAGAAATTAATTTTTGATTAGTAATATGCATTGTTAAGAACTTCATTTGGACTTTAAAGGCGATTTTCTCTATATTTTGATTTGATTTTCTAATAGTTGTATCTCGGCCAAATATTGTCCTAACAAACCATACATCAATGGAAAGCTGATTTATTCAGCTTTCAGGTGATGTATGAATCTCAATTAAAAAAAAGACTCTTATGACTGGTTTTGTTTCCCTTTACCAAAATTAGTCAGTGAAGGAAAAAAAATGTAAAACTCGATTCTGTATTGTATATAAATGACAGGCTGAAATCGTAACAGTTTTCCATACAAAAATATATAGGAAACTACTCGAAAATACATTCCTACGTATAGAAAACTAGTACTTATATTTGTCAGTATACTGCAGTATACTCATGTATGGCTATATATTTATATATTAATGCATTAAAACACATATCTATACTACCAGTCAAAAGTTTTTGAACAGTAAGATTTTTAATGTTTCTTAAAGAAGTCTCTTCTGCTCACAAAGCCTGCATTTATTTTAATCTAAAGTACAGCAAAAACAGTAAAATTCTGAAATATTTTTACTATTTAAAATAACTGTTTTCTATTTGAATATATTTTCAAATATAATTTACTCCTTTGATTTTAAAGCTGATTTTTTAGCATCATTACTCCAGTCACATGATCCTTCTAATATTCTAATTTGCTGCTCAAAAAGATTTATTATTATTACTATGTGGAGTAAATTTTTTTCAGGTTTCTTTGATGAATAGAAAGTTCAGAAAAATAGCATTTATCTGAAATAGAAATCTTCTGTATCTTCCGAACTTTCTATTCAGCTGTTTTTCAAATGTTTTTGAGCAGCAAATCAGAATATTAGAATGATTTCTGAAGGGTCATGTGACAATGAACACTGGAGTAATGGTGATGAAAATTTAGCTTTGATCACAGAAATAAATTACATTTTAAAATATATTCAAATAGAAAGCAGTTATTTTAAATAGTAAAAATATTTCACAATATTACTGCTTTTGTTGTAAATGCAGGCAGAAGAGAATTCTTTAAAAAACTAAAAAACTATACTGTTCAAAAACTTTTGACTTGTAGTACGTATATATATATATATATATATATATATATATGGAAATATATGTAGGGAAATATATTTTCTTAGAATGCATGCTCAAATATTTAATATGAATTTAAAGAGATAACATTTGACCAAAATAAACGTATTTAGCATGAAAATGTGAACGTGTCACAGTGAAAAATCCTGATAAACAGTCGAGTCACAGCGATAACATCAGCCGAGGCAGGTTCTGTAGAACAGGTATCCTGTTATTGAACAGGCTGATAAAAGAGCACTTTTGGGTCGATTGTTTCTGCAGTGTGCCAGATAGAGGGTGGATGTTATTAAGATAAGACGGATTAGCCAGCTAGATGAAAAGTCTCAAGGCAAGTGCTGTTGAATATAGCAAGAACACATCGGGGCAACAAGGTCTGATGGTTCACTTTCTGAATGATCAAAATCATTTCACTGCTGTATAAAACAACAATAATTATGCTAAAGAAAAATCCACAACATGCATTTTCTGGAGAGGGGTCAACCTCTGCACAAGGGAATTCACGCACTTCCTCGCATCGCCTTGGTAACATGGGCAGTAATAACAGGTTAGCAGACGCCTAAAGTACAGCATAATTATTTTGTTGTGCATGTGATTAAAAGTGCTACCGCAAGGCACTTTTGGGAAGTGCAGCTTAGTGGTTAAAGATCTTGGCTAATAACCCGAGTGGTGTGGGTTTAGACCCTGAAACCTTGCGCAAAGCACTTTGTTGTACTAGGAAAATTGGAGTCATTTTGGATAAGAAAGACTAAATGGCTCATTTTTTTCAGAGACACATTACATTTTCGAAATGTGGAATCTTACTGTATTTTATAGAATCACAACTGTTTGAACTTAAAGTTAGTTTTATATAACGTGGTTAGGCTGAAAAATAAAAATGATGGATTATGTAATCGCTAGAAGCAACGGTTTGGAATTAAAAACGCCTTGATGGATTTGTTTCCTACAAACATGCATCTTTTCACATCAGTGGTGTGGATTACTTGTGATGTTTTTAATCAGCCGTTTGGACTCTCATTCTGACGGCACCCATTCACTACAGAGGATCCATTGGTAAGCAAGTAATGCTACATTTCTCCAAATGGCCTGAGGGTGAGTACATTTTAAGGAAATTTTCATTTTTTTTGGGTGAGCTATTCCCTTAAGAAAGCAAATAGGCCACATTGTGATTTGATGTTGACTTGCAACATTGTGAGTGTTTTGACCGCTAAGCTTTGAGGTCTTAAGCAATAGGATTAGATTTAAGACCAAGGCTAATTATTCATGAGCTAATTGGCCAAAAGTTATGTCCCGATTACAGGGTGTACTGTGACTGATGGCCTCTCGCCGTCTCCTTGTTTTGCACCTTCTGTTTCTTGTCTGATGAGTTAAACTCGAGCGGTAAATCTCCTGAAGGGAACATAGCAGTCAATCAGCAGTGAAATGAGTGTGTGGTGTAGGGCGGGTCGCCACACCATGACCGAGGCCCATGAATCTGCCAAGAGCTGTTTGCACTAAAGACAGACGTCTTAAGCATTCGTGTCGCTCACCTCCAAGCATGCAATTCCTTAGCTTTAACTTAAGCCATCATAGTAAGTCACACTGTGCACATATTCGCCAAATATGGAAATGCAAATCATCTCATCTTGCAGTGATGCCACAGAAGAACCATTTTTGGTTCCCCAAAGAACTTTCAGTGAGCAGTTCTTTTCTATTCTATTTTCTTGTTCTATTTTTAAAAATGCATATATAAATTGGCATCAAGTTTTCTTTTAAGTGCATGCAATATACAATCATGTGCTGGTTTACAACTTAGTCTCAGCGGTGTGTTTAAATCACTAATGATGGCATGCATCATTTGTGCTACAGGCATGATCTTTTTCTTTTTGCCTGGTGGATGATAAAATGCACAATTCCTTTAAAGCAAGTTAGAACCAATCTGTACAATTTTATTTCTTTCTATATTATGGAGGTCTTTACACAGGTCTTTACATTTTATTTTATTTTATTTTGTTTTGAGAAAAAATAACTAACAGATATCACAAAACTTCCCCAGTTGTTTCATTTTATTGGAAATTGCAAATGTTTTTTATTTTAAATGTAATTATTTAATTAATTTATTTTTTGTGTATTACACATTTTCTGAAATGTTATGTTTAAATATGAAAATGAGGCACTATTTTACTTCTAGTTAAATATACTAATTAATGGTAATTAATAATAATGCATATCTCTTTTTTCACTTTCACTGCATATCACTTCATAAATCAGAAAATACGTTCAACAGCAATAAATAAAATAAAATAAATGTTATATGAATAAACCCCTGTGTAAAAATAATATTCCAAGTTTTCTTTTAAGTGCATGCAATATAATATGCTGGTTTAATACTTAGTCACAGGGGTTTGTTCAAATCACTAACCCTAACTATTAAACTTTATTGCATAAATTATCTAATATCATTTGTGCTACAGGCATGATCTTTTTCTTTTTGCCTGGCAGATGATAAAATGCATGGCAATTCCTTTAAGGCAAGTTAGAATAGGAATTACAAATGTTTTTCTTTATTTTATTTTTTGTTGTTTGTTTTTGTTTAGTTTTTTGTTATATGTTATCTGAAATTTTACCTTTAAAAATGAGGCACTATCTATTTAAATATGCACTTATTTGCATACATTTCCAGGACAGAAATCTTAACATTTGTTAAAATTTCTAAATTCTTGTTTCATTTTGACATATTAGAGTTAAATAATAATAATGGATGTCTGTTTTTATCACTCCATAAATCAGACAACAGCAATAAATAAAATAAAATAAAATGTTATATGAACAAACCCCTGCGTAAAACTAATATTCCAAGTTTTCTTTTAAGTGCATGCAATATAATATGCTGGTTTAATACTTAGTCACAAGGGTTTGTTCAAATCACCAACCCTGACTATTAAACTTTATTGCATAAATTATCTAACATCATTTGTGCTACAGGCATGATCTTTTTCTTGAGAATATAGATAGAACTAAAATCATAAAGTTTGATGTAAGTGCTGAAAAAACTCATTCTCAGATGTATTGTAATTGAAATCTACAGATGCAAATAGTTTAAATAAAAGTGTATTTTGGATGTTTTCTTTCCACTAGCCTGAAATGACATTTTATTACAAGCCGAACAGCCCAAAATCTCAAAACTGACCAGTGCATGAAAAACAATGTTTTTTTTCTGTAGTGTCTTGCCTTATGTTAAATTGAAACCACTTCACAGTCGTGAGTTGTACACAAGCACATTTTCTTGAGGAAATGTCAAAATCCAGTTTGATTGTTGCCATTTAAAGAGCATTTGCTTGAGTGTTGACCTTAATATATGCCGCCGTACAGCGGTGATTTCCCAGAACCAAGATGCATGTTTATTAAACGTAAATTCAGCAGAATTTCCAAGCGCTATCGTGCGCCTTTGCACTTTAATCTTATGCAGCACATTGAACTCTCTTATTAAAATAAAACCTCTCCTGCATATAGGCTTTAATGTGAAGTCGTGCTTCTGCCTCTGAGTTGTAGCTGATACGTGAACCCGCGGCCTTTAATGTGACACGAAGCAAAGATGAATGCTCTTGGTCTCAGATGTCTGCCTGCACTTATTACTGGCTTCATGGCTTGTCGTCTCAATGCTCAGGCACCTGGGAGCAGACTGAGGGCTCGGCTCTTCTTGGCAAAACGTGTCTAATTGTGTACTGGTGCAGGGAGAACAAATTCAGTCATTAGAGATTTATTTGCCATGCTGTGTAAGACCGGGGATTGAGTACGCGCAGGTAAATACTTCACTGTGTCAATGATTAGGAACATGGAAAAACAAGCTTTGAAAGCTTTTTAATTAAGCTGTTAAGGTGGAACGCGTATCTTCGTATCTTGTAAAACAACAGCTTAGCTAATATTTGCTAAAAGCCCATTATTTAAATAAGCTTTCTGCTGATGAACTAATATTTATCGCAATGATATTTTGCTCTCTGAGCAGCGCTTGTTCTTTCATAAGTCTTGTTAATATTACAGTAAGACATATAAAATTAGATGGGGCTTTTTTTACTATGACAAATGTTGAGATTAATTGTTCAAAAATGAATATTTCATTTTTGCTGAAGCTTTCAATAGCTTTTTAGTTATTTACATGAGGCCAAAGTGCATTCAGAATGACAATTCTAGTGTTTAAAGTATTAGTTCACTTCCAGAACAAACATTTACAGATAATCTACTCACCCCTTTGTCATCCAAGATGTTTATGTCTTTCTTCAGTCGTAAAGAAATTATGTTTTTGAGGAAAACATTTTAGGATTTCTCTACATGTAATGGTGCCCCTAAACTGAACTTCCAAAATGCAATTTAAATCCAGCTTCAAAAAGCTCTAGCTTTTTTCTTTAAAAATCCCAGTAAACGATCCCAGCTGAGGAAGAAGGGTCTTGTCTTGCGAAACGATCGGTTATTTATTTATTTATTTATTCTTTTAATTACAATTTATATACTTTTTAATTTCAAACGCTCCTCTTGTCTTGTCTCGCTTGTCGTTTTTTTCGCGGTCATGATAGTTAGGGTACGTCTAAAAACTCCCAACTAATTTTCTCCTCCAACTTTAAAATCGTCGCAGAAGTACCAACCCAGAGTTTACAAATTGAACAAGCAAAAAAGATTAAACACTCTATACTAAAAAAAGGGAAAACAGCGATGTAGGACGATTTTGAAGTTGGAGGAGAAAATGAGACGGGAGTTTTTAGACGTACCCTTTTAAGACGTACCATAACTGTCATGACCGGAAAAAAGTTCACAGCGCTAGACAAGATGAGTTTTTGAGGTTAAAAAGTATATAAATCATTTTTTTAAAGAAAATATCCGATGTCTTTTACTTAAATATACGCTAGAAAACCCATGAAACATTTACTTCATTTAAAAACCCACATCGTTTTATACATATTTCGGACTATGGGGGGCGCTTTTATTTTGATGACGTTAATAGTTGCACTCGGTTAGCGCTACCTGTTGCTGTTTTCACCACAAAACAACATGGAATAAGCAATTAGGAAATTAAAATACTGATCCGATGCCACATTGTGCGACTTTAGGTTGTAATTTTCAGTCGAAGGGCAACAAGAGAAGCAATGTAAGTCTTCACTGCTTTCCTAGCGATAAAAAGGGGACAAAAGAATGGGAAGATGCCTGTGGATGAATAAAACTTCCTAAAGACCTGTGTCTTTTTTCTTTCCACTTTAGCCTTGATGCCTTTGAGGCTTTTAGTAGCTACTGAAAGAGTTTACAAACGGCAAAGACAAGAAACGCTAGATGTCATCCTGGCAGGATGTAAACATGCTGATGCTTGTCATGATGCTGCAGCCCATGAAGGAGTTTCTCAGCGTGGATTTCACTCAATATCCAGGGGCGTTTATACTCATTGTGGGGAAAATCAATGGTATGGCATTTGGTTTAAGCCTACGCTTATATCTATTGCCACCTGTAAGTTCTTTCAGTAGCTGTGGTCATTGTATCAGTTTAGAGAGTTTTCACAAGGCGTCATCAATTGGTGACACAGAACATAAACAATGCCTCTGAAGCAAAAAAACTCACACATTTTGCTGATTATTGCTGCTGAAAATGGTCAATCATTGTCATGTTTTGGGCTGTACTAATTGGTCAGACCAGGAAAAACATTTGGAATACTACAGACTGCCAAAAGTTATAACAAATCAAGGAGAAAAATAATGGCACCCCACTATAATCCAAAATGCGTATAAAACAATGTGGATTTTTATATAATGTAAATCTTTAATGGGTTTTCTACTACATATGTGACCCTGGACCACAAAACCAGTCATACGGGTCAATTTTTTTGAAATTGAGATTTATATGTCATCTGAAGCTGAAGAAATAAGCTTTCCGTTGATGTGTGGTTTGTTAGGATAGGACAATATTTGGGCGAGATACAACTATTTGAAAATCTGAAATCTAAGGGGCGCAAAAAATATATATATATATATATATATATATAAATATTGAGAAAATCTTTTAATGTCCAAATGAGGTTCTTAGCGATGCATATTATAGTTTTCATGGTTTTCATGGTAGGAAATTTACAAAATATTTTCATGGAACATGATCTTAATATCCTAATGATTTTTGGCCTAAAAGAACAAACGATAATTTTGACCCATACAGTGTATTTTTGGCTATTGTTACAATTAATCCTGTGCTACTTAAGACTGGTTTTGTTGTCCAGGGTCACATATTTCAGTAATCCATCAATTACATTATACTAAGCCATACAAATCTTAATACCCAGGGATCCCTTTAAAAGAAAAGTTCACCCAAAAATGTTAATTTGCTGAAAATGTACTTACCCTCAAGCCATCCATGAAGTAGATGAGTTTGTTTCTTCATCAGATTTGGATAAATGCAGCATTATATTACTTGCTCACCAATGGATGTGAATGGGTGCCGTCAGAATGAGAGTCCAAACAGCTAATAAAAACATCACAATAATCCACAAGTAACCCACACCACTCCAGTCCATCAATTAACACCTTGTGAAGCAAAAAGCTGTGTATTTATAAGAAACAAATCCATCAACTTTAAACCATCACTTTTGGCCAAAATACTGCATTATAAGTGCTATATGAATAAAACTGTGTATAAATTTGAAAGGTAGATCTACTTTGTGTTCAACAAACTCATCTTGTTTCTATATGTCACGATCAGCCCGCAGAGCTTCATCATCTTTAATGGACGCCTGTAATTAGCAGCCATTCACCCATGTTCCCTATTGTGAGCGAAAGGTTGTTCTCATTCTATTCTGGTCTCTAGCATTTATTCGTGGACTTGTGTTATGATGGGCTAACTGATATGGACAGCTGGGCAGTTCTGCACCAGTGCTGATCGCCGCCACCGGTGGCTCTCGCTTTCTCTAATATCAGCTAATTACAGTGGTTAATCAGGCTGGTAATGAGTATGGGCACCATGCCATTTCAATCTGACACCGGTGGGAGTGAAGCTCACTTCCCCGCCAAGCTGATGTCAGTTCCTGCCAGCTCCCCGGCTGCGCTGCCATCTTCAGTCCACCTGGCCTGTGAATAATGAGAGGCCAGCGGACATTAACCTGTGTGCTCCTCTTCCAGATTTGGACTGCCTCTGTTTAACAGGTGCTGCGAGGTGAAATCAAGACGGCTAATAAAGAAGAGCTTTGGGATTGTTTTATTACACTGTAATGCTATTAACAAACCACTGAGCAAGTTTCAAACTTCAGCTTGTAACACTTAGGGCTTTGCTATCCAGTTGCTAATGTGTTCTCAGCAGTTTTAGCACATTGCTAGCTGATTGCTAGTGGTTGCTAGCTACCTTAGCAAATGCATAAAACAATGAGTTTTGCACAGGGAAGCATCACTCATGTTTTTAACAAAAAATTTCAAATTCAAGTTTAGTTTATGGTTTGACTGGTTTTATTAAGATTTTTAAATCATTCTTTCTGTGGTTTTCTTGTGGTTTTGGTTGCAAAATATAGTTATCAATACATTTATAATTTTGAATAATAATAATAAAAAAATTGCCACAGAATGCAGATACTCAAATAGCAAACAAGGCGATAAAGAATATTTTTTATATATATTATTACAGTTATTATAGTTAAACGTTTACATACACCTTGATGAATCTGCAAAATGTTAATTATTTAACCAAAAATAAGAGGGATCATACAAAATGCATGTTATTTTTTAAAAAATAAAAATGACCCTGTTTAAAAGTTTTTATACACTTTATTCTTAATACTGTGTTATTACCTGAATGATCGACAGCTGTTTTTTTTTTTTTAAGTGATAGTTGTTCATGAGCAATGCATTAAGAGCTGGGGGTGAAAACTTTTGGAATTTGAAGATCGGGGTAAATTTAACTTATTTTGTCTTCTGGGAAGCATGCAAGTATCTTCTGTAGCTTCTGAAGGGCAGTGCTAAATGAAAAATATATGATATTTATGCAAAATAAGAAAAATGTACACATTTTCATTTTGCATTGTTAATGCATTGTTTTCCCTTCTGGAGCATCAGTGAGTGTTTGAACCTTCTGTAATAGTTGCATATGAGTCCTTCAATTGTCCTCAGTGTGAAAAGATGGATCTCAAAATCATACAGTCATTGTTGGAAAGGGAAGAATTTGAAGAAGAATTTGTGGGACCTGAAGGATTTTTCTGAAGAACAGTGGGCAGTTTAACTGTACAGGACAAACAAAGGACTCATAAACAACTATCACTAAACCAAAAAAAAAAATAAAAAAAATAATAAAAAACAGATGTGGACCATTCAGGTAACAACACAGTATTAAGAATCAAGCGTATGTAAACTTTTGAACGGGGTCATTTTTATAAATTCAACTATTATTTACAAATAAATATTTTTAAATATTTTCTTCCTTTCACTGATACATCCATCTGTCCCCTCATGATTTCTCCTCAAAGCACCAGCATCAGGCACAAATAGCGCCTCGATCGCCCCTCCTCCTTCACATCCCTCCCTCTCTCTTCCTCTCTTCTGCATCTCCCTCACTCAGTCAGTCAGTCAGAGGAACATCAGCACAGACAGCCGCTCCGACATCCAGCTGTCCGGACGCTGATTCATTTCACCACACACCAGCTCTGGGTGCAAACTCAGAAGGGGTGTTTGGGAAATTGAAAGGCGTCCTAAGAGGGCCAAACAAGGACTCCATCATCAGAGAGGTACGGCTTTGCATATTCTACAGTGTGAGGTTTTTTTTTTTTTGTTGAAATTGAATGGAATAGTTTCTCTTTAGTTTACAGGTGGAGTTATAGAGATAGATGCAAACAGACTTTTTAATTGATTTTACCCATCAGTTATTCTTGATTTTAGTGATTTAGTCATTGGTTAGAATAATCCAGCTTCTTGTCTGTTGCTTTTTGGTTTTTCTCGACTAGATTGTTTGATCAAAGGCATCGCTGCATGCAACTCTATAGCTAGAAGCTATAATTTTCTCTCTAAGAAAAAGAAACGGCTAATTTTCTTAATGCATACATGCAAATGAACTGTACTTATCAGAGTCAATGGTTTGGAGATGTACTAGTCACCATGTCAAGTGATAATGAACATGGCAAATAAAAATTGCATGCATGCATGAAATCTAAAACTATTTAAATAGCTTTTTAAACAGTTTATCATTAATAAATGTGAAGTTTTTATGATTGTAATTTTAATTGAGAGTCTACATGGAATATTTGCATTTGGAAAAAATGCAATTGACCTTTGACCTACAGAAATGTTGTTATTAAAATGGGCAGATACGTAATATTTGGAAGAGACAATATACACATATACTATGTATCTATGTTTAATAGTATATAAAAATTGGATTTAATGCAAATTGTTGTTTAAATGCATGTCTAATAATGATATAGTGCATACACACACACTGCTATTTGTGTGTATTTATTAATATGGGTAATATAAATCCATAAGAACAATAATTTTTGCCTTCTGCACACCAGCTGACAGCTTTAAAACTAACGTCACAAAAAAACTCAATATAAAAGCTACTCATTTCTAGATGAGCCTGTTTTCTCTGATTATTGTTTTGCCTTTAGACATCAAATGAGTCAGGAAATTAAAATTTTTACAGGAAAATTTATCAGCACTTTCCAGCTTCCAAGACAGAAAAAGTGCTGACGCTGATATGAGGCAAAGCGCGTCAGGTTCCCGCAGATTAAATACATTTTCTGATGTGATGCGGTAGGAGACGTCTCAAGAATTCCTCATATATACCTCTGTTTGAATCCAGCCGTCATTAAAAATGAAACAAAGCTGTTGCTCTTTCTGAGTGCATTAACTGAGTGCATTAACTTTTTTTATCGACTGCATTAACTGCCTCATGTGTCGGTTCCCTAATGTCTTCAAGTCAATATGAAATCAAATGGTCCTATTTGCTTTCTTAATATGCGTTCTTGGTCCTATTGTTAATGATTAATCACTGCAGGCTATTCAAGAGAAAGAAAAAACTTGCTCCACCTGTATTAGATAGCAAAAAAATCTGGTTTTGTTACAGCAAACTCACAGATTAGCATAATTCTGGTGTATAATTCCCACTCTACTATGGAAGGCAGTTTTGATGTGGGCTAAAAAAAATTTTGGAATAATAATTGTGGCTTTTAAACTCACAACTTGGATTTTTATCTTGCAATTCTGAGAAAAAGCCACCATTGTGAGATATAATCCTGCAGTTCTACGAAAAAAAACCTCATCTGAATTGGGACATCTCACAATTCTGACTTCCCCCCACCACGGAATAAAAAAAAAAAAGTAAATAACAACATTTTATTTAAAAAATCGTACTTTTTTAATATCACAATTCCGAATTTTCTCATTAGAATTGTGAGTTTCTTACAGTTCTGACTTAGAATTGTGAGAAAGAAAGACAGAACTGTTAGATAACTCCGATTTTTGTAAAATGTTTTTAGAAAACATTTGTGAGATAAAAAGTCCCAGTTACCTTTTCCATTTTTTCTTATCACGTGACGGAAACGGCCTTCCACATATGGTCAAATCAGTCGACGTATTGTACGCCCCGCCCACTTTTCATAATGAGCTCGTCCGTTAATTTAGAAATACATCATATTATCACGGTAAAATGGGTTGTAAATGATAGTTAACGTTGTTCATGAGACATAACGTAACGTACGTTGTCTAACGTAATTTTAATGGTGTAGTGTGTTATTTATACAAACATTCACCCTATATATTTACTGTGCGGGTGTAATCTTCTCAAAATGACTTTAAAAATCACGAAAGACGAGAGAAAGTCATGCTAAAACTATTCGATTCGCTTTGGAGTAACGTTATTGCTTGAAATGTTTTATTCAGTAGCTACACCGCTTCCACAACAAAAAAACGTTTTGTTTTGGAGGGAAAAGTAGAAAATATGATACACGGATGCTCCACCTGTGGCTCTACGGCTCTCATGCTCTCCGCGCTCAGACGCATTTTCTTGCGCAATTACGCGTGCTCTCGGTCCTCTCCACCAACACTTCAACACTCTATTCCACAGCTCCAAGAATGGGAAAATCAGAGAGTCAAATGGATATCATGGAGAAAAGCACTAAACCGAGGAAGCATCACTGGACTGTAGTGGAGATCGGACTGTCTGTCATTGTGCTTCTGATGAGCTGCGCTCTGGCTGGACTTATAGTGCTCTACACTTCAGCTCTGAGAGGTGGGAAACACGGCTGATTTCTGCTGCAAATCAGAAATGTTTAGAATGATATTCACTCAGACCCACCCGGAAGACCCAAACACGTTCACAACCATTGTAATACACCAAAAAATAATCTGCATTCATTTATTTATAGACCACGTGGAGCAGCTTGTGCACTAGAAATGTATATATATATATATAAATCTATTTTAATCTAGTAATAATTATAAAATGTCTTATTAATTCATAAGTAATGTATATAGAGTTATCATACAATGATACATCTCATAAATTTGCACAGAATTTAAAACATACAAAACATAAAATTGCCCACAATAATCATCTAATGTATAAAAGGCTCTTTTGAACACTTATCTAATTCTATTCTTTAAGATTTTGTATTTTCCTCTTATTTCAGAGCGTTTTAAGATAAATGAATCTTCAAAAGGTACAGTATCCTGTGAAGCTCACAGTTCATAAATATCACAGTTTTTGTAGTTTGGCATATTTCATCCACATTGTTCATTTAATTCTGCTACTTTTACATTTGTTTTTCATTTTTTTGAGTCTTGTCCTGCCATAAATCCTTTATAACCACTCCATATGCGACCCTGGACCACAAAACCAGTCGTAAGGCTCAAGTTTTTGAAAACTGACATCTGATCTCTGAATAAATAAGCTTTCCATTGATGTATGGTTTGCAAAAAAAAAATCACAATATTAAGAAAATCACCTTTAAAGTTGTCCAAATGAAGTTCTTAGCAATGCATATTACTAATCAAAAATTAAGTTTTGATATGTTTACGGTAGGCAATTTACAAAATATCTTACTTAATGTCATAATAATTTTTGACATAAAAGAAAAAATGGTCATTTTGACCATACAGTGTATTGTTGGCTGCTGCTACAAATATACCCATGCTACACTGGTTTTGTGGTCCAGGGTCACATATACTGATCAAAATTATATTATTGCACCTTGCATATGTTACGTACAGTACACTTATGCACTGAGTACTATTAGCAATTCAAACCAGCCAATGTCAGCTTTACAAAATGTGCTTTAGTTTCGATTTATAAAGCAAAAAATGTAACTTTGTTTAAGTAAAATTGCATTATGTTGTTGCAGTTTTCCAGTGTTAAGCTGAAGCAGTAAGCTCTCATTACAGGACGTCAGTCTGAACATGCAGTTTGAGTGGATTAGGTCACATGATCTTGGCTGTGTTTGAGTCAGATATTAACTTTATGCATGTTGTCTATCTCACCACATCACAACAGGGCTGAAATATCAATTAAACGCTGACAGCAATGTCTGTACAACCCCACAGTGTGTCACTGCCGGTAAGAACAAACATCTGAAAGCTTTCGTTTTACACCACCAGCTTAATGATATTCTAGATCTGAAATGATTAGTTTCTCAATGAAACAGCTGCCCGACTGCTCCAGAACATGGACCCCAGCGTGGAGCCGTGCCAGAACTTCTATCAGTACGCATGCGGAGGCTGGATAGAGCGTCACGTCATTCCCGAAACCAGCTCGCTTCACAGTGTCTTTAATATCCTGAGAGACGAGCTGGAGATTGTACTCAAAGGTGAGTTATGTCAACTTCACGCAACCACAATGAGTATTATGAGTTTGTGTAGATTTCCCTTAAACATTGTTATCTGGTTGGTGCTGATTCATTATTGCACAGGGGTTCTGGAGATGGAAAAGAATGATGACAGAGAGGCCTTCAAGAAAGCCAAAACACTGTACAGCTCATGCATGAATGAGAGTGAGTGAATTTACATATACTCTATATTATATTATATATTATATATATATACAGAATTAAACATGAAATTTGGAAGTAGAATCTTCAAAATTAAAAATTAAAGTAAAAAATGAATTAAAATGTATTACTTGTAAACTGTACTACAAAAGTCTTCAAAAATATATATTTTTAAAGTGTACAGCAAATATAACACTGCAAATGACAAATCGAATTTTACGAGATTCTCAAAAATGTTACATTTGTGTAATTTTGTATATTTTGCTATAAACTTTGAAAGTATTGTATTTTATACTTAAAAAATTCAAAATTTAAACTTTTTTTTTCCCCCCAAATGGCTTGAATTAATTGTATAACATTATAGCTGACTGGTTTTAGGGTTATTATGGTTAACCAAAAATAAAACTATTATTTGATGCATTAAAACTAAACTACAACTATTATTTAATGCATTAAAACAAACATTTTTGTTAAATGAAATAAAGCTGTAATGAAATAAAATACTAATGTTAAAAACACTAAAATTAGTAACTGAAAATAAATAACTAAAATTGAAATAAAAATGTAAATTAAAACTGAAATAAAAACAAATGAAACCTGAATAGTAATATAAAAAAAATAGTAATAAACACACAAAGACACATAATTAATAAAAATGACAAAACATAAAATTACTAAAAATTAATTCAATGAAATTTAAAAATTATAAAATTTAAAGAGATAGTTCACCTAAAAATTCTGTTATTAATTACTCACCCTCATGCCGTTCCAAACCCGTAAGACCTTTGTTCATCTTCAGAACACAAATTAAGGTATTTCTCATGAAATCTGAAAAATTTCAGACCCTGCATAGACAGCAACGCAACTGACACGTTCAAGACCCAGAAAGGTAGTAAGGACATTGTTAAAATAGTCCATGTGACATCAGTGGTTCAACCGTAATTTTATGAAGCTATACAATACTTTTTGTGTGCAAAGAAAACAAACAACTTTTCTTACTACCTTTCTGGGGCTTGAACGTGGTAGTTGCATTGTTGTCTATGCAGGGTCAGAAAGCTTTGGGGTTTCATCAAAAATATCTTCATTTGCATTCCAAAGATGAACAAAGGTCTTACGGGTTTGGAACGACATGAGAGTGAGTAATTAATCACCTAAGTTTCTATTATGCTCTAATTATGCACAACTCCACTTAGTCTTGTCTCTCTGCTTCCCCCTGCAGTTCTGATTGAGCAGCGCGACTCGCAGCCTCTTCTCAGGCTCATTGACAGTATTGGCGACTGGCCCGTGGCCTCTGAGATCTGGAACGGCACATCAGGTACTAGAGATAGCGGCGGTCGCCTCTAATTCACTCTCGCAAAGAATGGCAGCATCTTGGGCTTATCTAAATGGGATAAATGCAATCGCTCCAGCTGTGCTGTCGCTGGGTGTTGATAAGGCGCTAGACTGATGGAAAAGTCCAGTGGTTTCACAGAGCAGCGGCCCTCCCGCTCTTCTGTCAAGTGTAGGGGGAGATAGAGCCGTGTCGAGGAGGACGAGAGGATAAGAGAGCGAACCCACTGTGAAGATCTGCACTGTGGCTCATTATAGACCTTGAGAGAGCAGAATAATTAAATGTAATGGAAGAAGATGGTTAGAGTACAATCTACTTATGCAGACATACACCTGACTGATTTAATATGTGCCTTTAAAGCAATTAATGCTGGTTGTAGATGACAATGGAGATGTTTTACCATAACCATACAGTAACTGGCCACTGGAAAACCATCATTGCATCTATTGGTATCTGTTTTATTATGCAAACTATTAACCATTTGATTTCATGGGTCATTTTTAAGATTTACAGTTCGTTTTTACCAGAATTTTTAATAAAAGAGAAATTAACCAGTCATAATATGCAATGCACTCAGCGCTAATTAAAGTCAGCCAAACAGCGTTTGCAACCTTTTTGACTTCCGAAATGGACATTCAACAAGAAAAATGTAGGACCCGATTTTATCCATTGGGAATTAACAGGATCATTAACTAGAAAATGAAGCCAAAAAAATAAGAAGTGTGGCTAAAAAGTGAAGTCATTTCAGAGTAAACTATAAACTAACAGCTTTTTTTGCCCTACTAACGTGCTGAATCACATGCAAGATGTTGCAAGATCCCTTTAAATGCTTTGACAAATGCAATTTTCTATTCTGTTTGACATATTTTCTATTTAGACAGGAAGTTGATGAAGGACATATCAACTGGATTGTCCTCTTCAGTGAAATGGGAAAAAAATGCATTTGTTCTATTGTTTTATTTTATTCGTTGGGTAGGCCTACTTAGCAATTTTATTGCATTACCATAAAGCTTATGTGAGCATATATTTTTTTGCTCTTTGGTGAAAATCCCTGTAGATTAGCAGTTTCTGATGTATTCAGACCAGCCCGTCGTGCACCAACAATCATGCCATGTTTAAAGTCATTTTAATCACTTTTCTTCTCCATTTTGATGCTTGGTTTGAATAGCAGATTGTCTTGACTGTCTCTACATGCATTAATATAGAACTGCTGCCATGTGATTGGCTGATTAGTTTGCATTAACAAGCTGTTAAACAGGTGTACCTAATAAAGTGTCTTGTGAGTGTATATCGCCTCAGACATGGCCTAAAAACCACAAAATGCAGTTAACTGCATCTTGACACGGCATATTAAAATGCGACATATGTAAAAATGCAGTGATGTGGTCAAAAGTGTCAATTTCGACAAATGCGTTAAGTAATGATGCATCGAAATAATGACGCATTGACATGGATCTTGCAGTTATGTGAGTCATTTCTTGATTCAGTAGCTGCTTTGATGTTCATTCAGTGAATGATTCATCATACTGATTCGAACTGGAAAATCCCCTTTTCGAATGATTCATTAAATAAACCGAATCATTTGCTTGAGAATTGGACTACACGGATTGTGCTGCATGTTATGGCAATAGAGGGTATGCATTGACGCCACTTTCCCGCCGGGACACGCCCCCTCAGCCGGACTGAGTGGCAAAACAGCCTTCGGCGTGAATGGATTTAATAGGGAAGATACAAAAAACGCAAGTAAAACAAACGATAATCAGTTTAAACTAAAGGCTGCTGAACTTGATATAATGTTCCTAACAACTTAACAAATATCCAGTAGTCAATGTATATATATATTGCAGCGATTAATTTGCTTTTCTTTTCAGTAGCTTTCAGCAGTCTGTAAAAATATACCGCAGATTTCTTGTGAAATCTCTCTGTACAGTCATTTGCAAAGCTCGTTCTGGTTTTAGAGGTGTTTTGTGTGTTGAAACCAATGCTGCCACTGAGTCTTTTTGCCACTCCAGCTGACGGTAACGTCACATGCATACCCTCTATTATAGTCGAGCTTGTGAGGGGGTGGGTGTGCTCTTACAAGATGCATCCAATCAGGTAGCAACTTCAGTGAGGGGGTGTGACAATCTGGCAATGGAATGGAAAGCGCTACGTGGAATACACAAAAATGCAGCGGCGCACTTGTAGCCTGTCATGTCAAAACTTTTTGTGTCCCACCTCAGTGTGAAAACCACTAATAATAGATGAAATCTGAACATATTAAACACGTATCTGCGCCAATTTTTTGGGAGCATTCTTCTACAGGTATATACATCACGTATATCAGTTACCTGGTCAGTTGGTCAGTTACCTGGATGCACGGCCATATTGGCGATACTCAGATGTAAACAACAGCATGGACTGCATGGTTAATGCACTACGTTCCATAAGCTACGGAAAAACACGTGAAAGCTGCTAAATCATATAGAGACGGACTTAGTAAGCAGGAAAAGGCGCAATATTTTGACAAACTAAAGTTAATAGGTGGTAAAGATACATACGAGCAGTGTTAATTAAGATATAGCCTAATATTTCATCTACCTGACTGGATATGATAAGAACAAACATGAATGTTGTCAAGATTCTTGCTCTGGAAATCCTGATTCAGTTTGGCCAACCACAAATGCCTTTTGTTCCTTAGACAGTTTTTTGCACTCTTCTCTTGATTTGTTATAACTTTTGGCAGTGTATAGTATTCCAAATGTTTTTCCTGGTCTGGCCGATTAGTACAGCCCAAAACATGACAATAATTGACCATTTTCAGCAGCAATAATCAGCAAAATATGCGAGTTTCGTTCGGTTCGGTTCAGTGCAGCCAATATAGCCAATTAATGACACGTCATGAAAACACTCTATAGCATTTATATTGCCTCAAAGCGAACAGACATAGACTAAAAACCACAAAAATTTGATTTTCACAGAACAAGCATGGAGCCTGGAGGACACACTGGCTGTTCTGAATGCTCGGTACAATAAAAAAGCCGTGCTTGAGATGTTTGTGTGGCCAGATGATCGAGACTCCAGCCGCTACATTATCCATGTAAGTTACTGAGTAAACTGTATAGTTTACTCTCATGTTTACTCTTACAAAAATACTATAGTATGTATGATGGTAATTCTGTTTTCTGCATATTTATACCTAGTTAACAGAATTTTGGCTAACATACTGGCAAAGTTGAACAAATGTTCTCCAGTAACATTAATAGAATGTTCATTAAGCGTTTTAGTTGAACATTCTTTTACATTTTTAAAAATGTAACAGTATTTTTTCAGAATGTTCAGGGAACATTCAAAAGAAATGTTCTTGTAACATTTTCAAAATGACAAAATGGAATGTTAACGTATAACTGCAAAGATAACTTATAACTTGCAAATTGTAATCCATTACTGATTCCAAATTACATGACAAAAATTATAGCTAGTAACATAATCCATTACTTTACACATTTTAGGTAATATAATCAGACTACTATTTGATTACGTTTAGATTACTAAATTACAAACATTTGTAGAACATATTTTTGTTTGCTGGGTATGCTAGCACCATGGTATTCCTTAAAATAATTATGTTTTTAGATGCCGTATAATTTCTGAATAGAAATACCAAGCCAGTGTTACGAGTTGTCAGTTTGATTGGTTTTAGTAGCACATCACCTTTAAAATACATGAAGCTAACAGCAATTTATTTTACCTAATAGCCCCTGATTAAAATGCCATTTGGAGCATGAGCTAATAAAACGGAGTGTGATTTTTCATTGGGTTAATTATGAACGTTGCACTATTGGATGATCTCATGCATACTGTAAACAAGCAGCAATTCAGATAACGAATTGATTTTGTCATTAAACAACATCCTTTTGTTTTCACAGGTCGACCAGCCAGCATTAGGAATGCCTTCAAGAGATTATTACCTCAGTGATGGGAATTATAAAAAGGTATGTTATGTCATTTTGTGAGAATGCTATCGTTATAAGCGACTCCCCCGTCATGTATCTCTGTGGGCAGGTGCGTGAGGCCTACCTGGAATTCATGGTTTCCATAGCAAGGATTGCACGAGAAGACAAAAACTTGACCCAAGATGAAGAGCGTGTGTGGGAGGACATGACTCAAGTGCTGGAGCTGGAGACAGACATTGCAAACGTGAGTTGAACCGGAGATGGTAAAACACAACAAACAACTTTCTGAAATGCTTCTGATACTGTAAATGTCATGCATTTACAGTCACGTGAATGTGTGCTCTTTGATTCAACAGGCTACCTCACCTGCAGAAGAGCGCAATGACATTACTGTGCTGTACAACAAAATGACTTTGAGAGAAGTGCAGCAAACTTTCAACCTCAATGTAAGTGCAGAAAGCAATGTGGGTTTTTCAATGGAAGGTTTTTGCTTTTACACTTCATCCTCCTCAGTCTTTAGTGTAGTCAGTCAAAACTGACTAGATGTACTAAAATAAAATAAGTCTCTTATGCTCACCAAGGCTGCATTTACTTTATCTAAGATACAGTAAAATCAGTAATATTGTGAAATATTATTTTAATTTAAAATAAACTGTTTTCTATGTGAATATATGTTAAAATGTAATTTATTCCTTTGATACAAAGCTGAATTTTCTGCATCATTACTCCAGTCTTCAGTGTCACATTTCTTTAAAAATCATTTTAATATGCTGATTTGCGAGAAACATTTCTTATTATTTTCAATGTTAAAAAAAAAACAGTCACTGCTACTTTGATCAATTTAAACGATCCTTGATAAATAAAAGTATTAATTTATTTTAAAAATCTTGCAATTTCGAAATCTGAAGAGAAACTATGGCTGTTAATAGAACAAAATAATTGCATAATAATAATAATAATAATAATAAAGTAATAATATCAAATTTGGTCTGTTTTAAATTTACAGTTGAGGTCAAAATTTTACATACACTTTGCAGAATCTGCAAAATGTTAATTATTTTACCAAAATAAGAGGGATCATACAAAATGCATATTATTTTGTATGATTATTTTGTATTGTTTAGTGATAGATGTTCTTGAGTCCCTTGTTTGTCCTGAACAGTTAAACTGCCTGCTGTTCTTCAGAAAAATCCTTCAGGTCCCACAAATTCTTCTTCAAATTCTTCCCTTTTCCAACAATGACTGTATGATTTTGAGATCCATATTTTCACACTGAGGACAACTGAGGGACTCATATGCAACTATTACAGAAGGTTCAAACACTCACTGATGCTTCAGAAGGAAACACGATGCTTTAAGAGCTGGACGGTGAAAACCTTTTGAATTTGAAGATCAGTATAAATTTAATTTATTTTGTCTTCTGGGAAACATGGTAGCTTCTGAAGGGCAGTACTAAATGAAAAAAAAAATTGTACTAAAAGAAAAATGTACACGTTTTCATTCTGTTCAAAAGTTTTCACCCCCAGCTCTTAACGCATGATTTTTCCTTGTGGAGCATCAGTGAGCGTTTGAACCTTCTGTAATAGTTGCATATGAGGTCCTCAGTTGTCCTCATTGTAAAAAAACGAATTTCAAAATCGTACAGTCATTGTTGGAAAGGGTTCAAATACACAAAAATGCTGGAAAACCAAAGAATATGTGGGACCTGAAAGATTTTTCTAAAGAACAGCAGGCAGTTTAACTGTTCAGGACAAACAAGGGACTCATGAACAACTATCATTTAAAAAAAACACAGCTGTGGATCATTTAGGTAACAACACAGTATTTTCTCTTGTGGACTATATGTAAATATCTTTTATGTGAAATATCTTATCCAGGTCAGTACTACATAAAAAATAACACGCATTTTGCATGATCCCTCTTATTTTGGTTCAGATTCTGCAAGGTGTATGTAAACTTTTGACCTCAACTGTATATAATAGTCTTTTTTTATTGTTTATTTTTCATGCACCGGTTTTTCCCTGAACGTTTCCTACCGATTCCTGTTTGAGCAAGGATGTTGATCCAGGATCACATCCTACTTGTCCAAATTATGTTCACTCATTGTTGATATAAGATTGTGTTTTTCTTTTTTCAGTCTTTTAGAGTACACACACCTCTATTGTATCTCTTTCAGGGCTTTAACTGGACGCGCTATATCCAGGGTATCATGTCCAGCGTGTCAGTCACGGTGCAAGTGGATGAACCCATAGTTGTGTACTGCTCACCTTACCTGGAGAAGCTCAGTGATGTTCTTTCCAAGCACAGTCACAGGTGATGTTTTAGGTGCAGCTGTTTGACACATGACAAATGTGAGCTACTTCTTCATTGCCATGTGAATTACGGGCATCTAGAAGAAATCAATATATTGTCTAGGAGTTATTCTTGTCTTAGTTGTTTCACTGAAGTACATTTCACTTTGTCATCTGTGCTTCTCCTAAAATTGCTAAAAGGAGAAATAAAATGAGACAAGTGTTGATACACAGTAAGATGTAGATTTTGATACTGAATGAATGTTTGAGTTTATATTGTGATTCAACTTGCATGTATTTAAACACAGTTTAAGACATTGCTGAGATTTCTTCTAATTCCACTCACGCTCTATTTAACCGCATTGCTGTCAAGAGACTTCTTTCCCCCGACACTATATGCATTTACGTTGCTGTATTTGGCAGATGCTTTTATACAAAGCAACTTTTAAATTGGTTTAAATTCATTTTTATATTTTCTAATTTTATTTTACAATTTAAGTAATTTTAGTCTGTGTTTTTGTCATTATATACACTGCCAGTCAAAAGTTTTTGAACAGTAAGATTTTTAAAGAATTTTTTTTTAAAGAAGTCTCTTCTGCTCACCAAGCCTGCATTTATTTGATTAAAAATGCAGTAAAAACAGTAATATTATGAAATATTATTACAATTTAAAATAACAGTTTGCTGTTGTAATATTTTGTAAAATGTAATTTATTTCTGTGATGCAAAGCTGAATTTTCAGCATCATTACTCCAGTCTTCAGTGTCACATTATCCTTCAGAAATCATTCTAATATTCTGATTTGCTGTTCAATAAACATTTTCTATTATTACTATTATTTATTATTATTATTATTATTATTATTATTATTATTATAAAAACAATATTTAAAACAGTTGAGTACATTTTTTCAGGAATTTTTGATGAATAGAAATCAGCATTTTTGTTTATCAGAGAAACCTGAAAAAATTCTACTCAGTTGTTTTCAACATAATAATAATAATATTAATAATAATAATTAATGATTTTTGAGCAGCAAATCAGAATATTAGAATGATTTCTGAAGGATCATGTGACTGGAGTAATGACGCTAAAATTAGAAAAAAAAAAGCTCAAAATGAAATTGAAATCACAGGAATAAATTACATTTTAAAATATATGCAATCAGAAAACAGTTATTTTAAATAGTAAAAATATTTCAAAATTTTACTGTTTTTGCTGTACTTTGGCTTGGTGAGCAGAAGAGACTTCTTTAAAAACATTAAAATGTGAGCTGACTTTATTAAAGAGATCGTTTTTATTAATTTTTATTAAATAGTCTTAAATAATTGTGAACATTTTGTTGTGTTTTTCTGTCATTTTATTCATTTTTATTTCCATTTTTTACAAATGTTTTATTTCTTTTTGTTTTGGTTAGTTTTAGACACAACTGATTCATTAGAGAAATCTCATTTATTAATTTTTCTTCCTATACTTTATTACATATTGAGACTTATGCATTTGGCAGATGCTTTTATCCAAAGCAGCTTACATTGCATTCAAGTTATTACAATATTTATTCAAAAAAAAAAAAAAATGATCAAATTAAATGAATTTAATCATTTCAGTTTTCATTTTAATTTGCTTTAATAATATTGTTTTTCAGTGATTTTTATTCATTTTTTTAAACATTTCCAAAATGTATTAAAATTTAAAATGATATATATTGCATTACATTTTTAATTTTAAATTAGTAATTGTATGTACTTTTGTTATTTTTAATAGTTTTTTAAATCTTTGTTTTTAGTTTTAGTAATTTTTGCATGTTTTTTTTCATCTGATATATTTATTTTAGTTTATTTCAGTTAACTTAAATAGTTTTATTATTTGTTTTTTTAACAATAACAACTGCTTCAGTAATGTATGACGAATGCTTAAAAAGGTGCAAATGAAAACAATGCAAATACAATATAAAAACGTACAAGTAACACAGTGTGTCTTGCTGGATGGCATTAAACGGTCTGCACACATGTGATCTCTGCAGGACTCTGCAGAACTATCTGGCGTGGATGCTCATCATGGAGAGGGTCAGCAGTATGAGCCGCCGCTTCAAAGACGTGAGAGCGCACTACAGAAAGGTCAGCCTCACTCTCAACAAACACAAACACACGACAGCTCTCGTGGCATTTAACGCTGCTTTTAAAACGGTTACTGTTTTAGTCCAATAGGTTATATTTATGTTTAGTATAGGGGTTCTCAACCTTGTTTTGGTCCCATTTTTCTTGGTTGCATTGTGCGTATTCCCCCAGGCTTTGCATGGCACTACAGTCGAGGAGGCGAGGTGGAGAGACTGTGTCCGTTACGTCCAGGGCAACATGGAGAACGCCGTCGGGGCGCTGTACGTCCGGGAAACCTTCTCTGGAAACAGCAAACGCATGGTAAGACCAAAACACCAACCAACACACCACCAGACATAACAGGAACATCCTCCCTCAAAACTTTACATAATCAGCTATTATTAGATTGACATGGATTGTTAAGACTCTTCTGATGATGGTTTGACAGTATGTCAACTCAGTTTGAGTCAGAAGTCGAATGAATGATCGTAAATGATTTGAACTCTGCATTGTGTATATAGATGTAATTTAACCGATTAGCAAAGAGCGATTTCAACTATATGATAAAGAGTTTGAAAAGTGTTGTAGTTGACTTTAAATGTGTCTCTGCACTGTTGTTCAGGTGCGTGAACTGATCAAAAAGATTCAGGAAGCTTATGTGGAAACGTTGGAAGAACTGAGCTGGATGGATGAACAGTCCAAGGAGAAGGCCAGAGAGAAGGTCAGATGCTATTAATGGACACAAATCCTAATGAATAACTTTTATTTTCGAAATTTATTCCTTTATTTCTGAGATTTACGTACTGATGCACGACATGCCGGTAAAAATAAAATAAAATAAAATATATATATTTTTGTCAATTAATATATTTAATGTTATTTTTAATAATTATACATTGCTATAAACATCTTAATTCTATATAAAAAGTGGTGAATATAAGAAATTTGAGATTTTTATTTTTTGTCATTTTTCTATATATGTATTATATCTATTTTTTATCCATGAATTATCATAAAATAAAAATGTCTTTTTAATAAAATAAAATAAAATAAAATCATTTATTTTTTCAATGAATATATTTAATGCTATTTTTAATAGTAATACATTTCTGTAAACGTCTTGATTCTATAAAAAAGTGGTAAATATAAGAAAAGATTTTTAAGATTTAAGATTTTTACTTTTATTTCATAAATAATTATTTTTTATTCATGAATTATTATAAAATACAAATGTATTTTTAAACAAATATTTTTTTTTTTCAATGAATATATTTAAAGCTATTTTTAATAGTTTAATACATTTTTATAAACTTCTTGGTTCTATAAAAACCCACTGGTGAATATAAGAAATTTGAGATTTTTATTTTATAAATAGTAATTTTTTATATTTATTTTTATTTTTTTATTAATGAATTATTATAAAAAAAGCATGTCTTTTTAAATAAATTTAATGAATATATTGAATGCTATTTTTAAAGCTTGATTCTATAAAAAACTATTAATGAATATAAGAAATTTGAGATTTTTATTTTTGATAAACATTTTATAAATAATTATATACATTTTTATTCATTAATTACTATAAAATAAAAATGTATTTTTAAACAAAATAAGTATATATTTTTTCATGGATATGAATATATTTAATAATAATATTATTATTATTAATATTATTACTATTATTTTATATTATTTAAATATGTTATTAATATATTTTATTTATTTCTAATACTTCTTGATAAAAAACCAGGGGTAAATATAAGAAATTTGAGGTTTTTATTTTATTTTATATTTTTACTTTATAAATATATATTTTTAAAATTACTATTATAAAATAAAAATGTTTTTATTTCAATGAATATATTGAATGCTATTTTTAGTAAGTAATGCCAATGGTGAAATTAAGAAATTTGAATTTTTTTATTATATTTATTTAAATATTTTATTTATTACTTATTAGCATAATTATTGCATATATTTTCAAATAATATTTAAAAATAGTCACAATTAATAGCAATTAATAATAATTTATTTACATTATTTTGTTTTAATTTCCATTTTTGTTATGCATTTTATGTATACTAATTTTTTTTCTTATTTTTATTATCATTATAAACTGGATTTCATCTTTAATCTTATTTTATATTAATTAAGGTATTTTTATTTTTTCTGTTTTTTTATTGTAAAGGTCTCACAAAAAGGTCAAATAAAGTTTATTATCATTATTATCAGCTCTTACTTTCCTACAGTCTGAGCTGTTTTTGCTTGTCAAACTGTTTTCCATGTTTTGCAGGCCATGGCAATATTGGAACAGATTGGTTATCCCGACCACATCCTCGAGGAGGAAAATAAGAAACTGGACGAGGAATACACACACGTATGGAAACTCGGAGAACTTTGACCTCTAAAGAAATCACCGTCCAAACCAACTGATATCCCATTTACATAAATACAAGAATGATGACAGCTTAGACAGAAGTACATCTGTGTGATATTATCATCTTTTCCTCTCTCTGTTTGCTCACAGCTCAATTTCAGTGAGGAGAACTACTTTGAGAACATTCTGGAAAACCTGGCCGCATCAGCCCAGAAAGGTCATAAAAAGCTGAGGGAGGCTGTGGATCCTGACATGTACGAAACACAGAAATAAAAAAAGAAATGCCAGAAAGAAGTTTTTTACTCTGTGAATCATGTTTTTCGTTTTTTCTCTGTGAATGTTTTAGGTGGATTATTGGTGCGGCTGTGGTCAACGCTTTCTATTCACACAACAGAAACCAGATTGGTAAGTTCACAGCCATACAATCAGAAATAAAATAAAATAAAATAAAATAAAATAAAATAAAATAAAATAAAATAAAATAAAATAAAATAAAATAAAATAAAATAAAATAAAATAAAATAAAATAAAATAAAATAAAATAAAATAAAATAAAATTTCAGAAGTAGTCAGAAATAATATTGTGATATAATATAATATAATATATTATATATATATATATATATATATATATATATAATATAAATTATAATAATTATTTATAGAAATAATATTGTGATATAATATAATATATTATATATATATATATATATAATATAAATTATAATAATTATTTATTATATAAATAACATAATTGAACTCTCACAACAGTAACAAGATTGGTAAATTCATAGCCAAATTGTCAGAAATAATATTGTTTTGTATATGTAAAATAAAATAAATAAAAAAGAATAAAAAAAATATAAAACAAATTAACAATACAATTAAAAGTTAAATTGCAAAAATAAAAATGTGTTTAACTCTCACAATAGACATGAGATTGGTGAATCCATAGCCAAATTATCAGATATAATATTGTTTTGTATAAAATAAAATAAAATTAAATAAAATTGCAAAAATATAAAAACTTGTTTAAAATCTCACAACAGTAACCATATCAGGTAAATTCATAGCCATATAGTCAGAAATAATATTCTGTTCTATAATATAATATTGAATATTATGTCATATATAATACAATTTTTTTAATGAAATTAAATGTATTAATTAAAAATGTAACATTTAAATACATTTTAAGTACACTTTAAAAAATTACATAAATTATAAATAATTAAATAAATAAAAAATACATTTCTCACAACTCTCACAACAGAAACCAGATTGGTAAGTTTTCAGCCATATAGTCAGAAATAATATTCTTTTGTAATATATAATTATAAATAAATAATAGAATAAATTAAGAATAAATTAAAATGTTAAATAAATTAATATAATAATTTAATATATAATATAATATAATATAATAATACATTTAAAATATATAATACAATATTATGTAATGATACATATTAATAATAATAACAATAATAATAATAATATATTTAAAATAATTTTAAAAATGGTATAAATTAAAAAAAAATTAAAATGCATTGTACTTGCAACTGAATCCAGACAGGTAAGGTCACAGCCATATAGTCAAAAAATATCACTCTATTATATAATATATTATATTATTATGTAATTCTATTCTATTCTATATTCTATGATATAAGTAATTTTCTTTCATCGATTTACCACAAATGGACAATTTAGAAAAAATAACATTAAACATTTGCTAAATAATTAAATATATAATAATTTTAGTTCACCATAAAAACAACAAAATGCACGAATCCACTTGAGGAATCGTTCCAGTCCATCTAGAGCAAAGGTTCGCCAGCACAGACCAGTGCAGCCTAAACCGATCTTTCCACAACCGCAAACTGAAAACAGCAGCGCTGTCCAAACGTGGGTCTTCTGTGAAGTATTTGTTCTGGTCAGATTTCTCCTAAGCTATTGAGGGCTCTCAGTATAAACGCTTTCTTAGCCCATTGTCATAATGGCTCTAATGCCTGTAGTGCTTTTCTCTTGTAGATTAAACAAAGCTAGTTTCAGGCTCCACTGCCCACAAAGCTTGCGCTTCCAGAGATGGGCTCCGGACGCAGAGCGTGCGCTATACAGCCTGCGTTAATACAGAGATTACAAAAGCCAAGTGATTATGCAGATTTTCAGCGGGAGAAATTTCCACATAATTACTCTTAGATTGCACATTTTAATGTTCCTGGACAATCTGGGAAACACTTCAAGCTGAATTGCCATTTGAGAGACAAGAGCGGCAGCTGTAACTGCCGGCACTGTGTCATTTCGAGCCCTGCTATAGCTGGAGGACGATGCACAGCAGAGACGTTTCTGCTTCTGCTATCTAGTATACACCATTACCATCACATTATTGAGCGTTTTTTTCGACTATGGGTGCTTTTGGTCATGTGGAGGCTCTTTAAAAGCACTTAGACATGAAAAGACATGAAAAGCAGAGGAAAACACAAACTGATTCAACTGACTAAGTCACTACGCTGGAACTGCTCCGATTGATCGTGACTTTGATCATTCAATTCAAGTGATTCGCTAGTAAGAACCAGATCAAAAGGGCCATTCATTTTCGAATTGCGGCATCGCTTGCAATGATTTTAAAAAGCATGTACAGTGATGGGTGAAACTGAACTTTTCGCAACTCTGAATCAGTTAAACTATTGTGTTGCAAAATGATTCACTGTTTCAAAACGACCCAATTGGATCACGTATCGCAAATCATTTGATTCAAATCAGAACTTTGGTGTGGGTTCACAAATCATTTGATTCAGATCAGGACTTTGGTGCGGGTTCGTGAATCATTTGATTCAAACGGGACTTTGGTGCAGGTTCACGATTCATTTGATTAAGATCAGGACTTCGGAGTGTGTATCGTGAATCGTTTGATTCAGATCAGGTCTTCAGTGCGATTTCGCTATACATTTGATTCAGATCGGGACTTGGGGGTTTGCGATTCATTTGATTCAGATCGGGACTTAGCTGCATGTATCGCGAATCATTTGATTCAGATTGGAACATCGGTGCGATTTCGCTATTTGATTCAGATCGGGACTTTGGTGCAGGTTTGTGATTCATTTGATTCAAATCGGGACTTCGGTGCAGGTTCGCAATTAATTTAAATGTGTGGGTTTGTGAATCATTTGATTCAGATCGGAATTTGGGAGCGGGCTTACGAATTATTTTTCGAATTGAATGATTTGCGTTTCACACTCCGAAATCCAGATGTGAAATGACTGTTCGCGAATCATTATTCAGATTGGGCTATAGAGTGCAGATTGCGAATCATTTGATTCATAGATCTGAACTTTTGAGCGAGTTCACAATTCATTTGATTCAGATTGGGACTTCGGTGCAGGTTTGCGATTCATTGGAGTGATTTTGATTATGATTGGAACATCGGTGTGATTTTGCTATTTGATTCAGATTGGGACTTTGGTGCAGGTTTGTGATTCATTTGATTCAGATTGGAATTTGGGAGCGGGCTTGCGAATCATTTTTCGAATTGAATGATTTGTGTTTCACACTCCGAAGTCCCGATGTGAAATGACTGTCCGCGAATCATTATTCAGATTGGGACTATAGAGTGCGGATTGCGAATCATTTGATTTATAGATCTGAACTTTGGAGCAGATTCATGATTCATTTAATTCAGATCGGGACTTCGGAGCATGTATCACAAATCATTTCATTCAGATTGGGACTTCGGTGCGATTTCGCTATTTGATTCAGATTGGGACTTCGGAGCATGTATCGCAAATCATTTGATTCAGATCGGGACTTTGGTGCAGGTTTGTGATTCATTTGATTCAGATCGGGACTTGTGCAGGTTCGCAATTCATTTAAATCAGATCGGGACTTCTGTGTGGGTTTGTGAATCATTTGATTCAGATCGGAATTTGGGAGCGGGCTTACGAATTATTTTTCGAATTGAATGATTTGCGTTTCACACTCCGAGGTCCCGATGTGAAATGACTGTTCGCAAATCATTATTTAGATTGGGGGTATAGAGTGCAGATTGCGAATCATTTGATTTATAGATCTGAACTTTTGAGCGAGTTCACGATTCATTTGATTCAGATTGGGACTTCGGTGCAGGTTCGTGATTCATTTGATTCAGATCGGGACTTCGGTGCGGGTTACGAATCACTTGATTCAGATCAGGACTTCAGAGCGGGTTTCCGAATCATTTTGCAAATTGAATGACTCATTATTCAGATTGGAACTATGGAGCAGGGATTGCGAATCATTTGATTTATGGGTCAGAACTTGGAGCGGGTTCATGATTCATTTGATTCAGATGGGGACTTTGGAGCGCATATCGCAAATCATTTGATTCAGATTGGGACATAAAAACGTCATTTGTTACTGTTTTAGAGAGTAGCGTAATATTGTAATGCATTACTTTTTAAAGTAACTTTCCCCAAAACTGATTATAACATAAATTTACACAATTTGACTGAACATTTACCCAGCTTGACTGGAAATGATATACAGTATACAATATAAATATTTAGTGATATTTACCTCAATTTTTTGGTTTTCTTTAAACATTATATATCTCATGTATCACTTGTTGATATTTCTTTCTTATGAGTAAATGAGTATGCTAACATTTGAAACTAATATAATTACTGGTAATTGATTACATCATTTGTACACAATAAATATTAAAATATATAAAAATTATAGAATCAGAATTCATATAAAGAAGTTAATATATAATTCATGCATGCATAAATAAATAAATAAAAGTTACTTTCTAGTTTTAATGTGACCTTCAGAAAAATTCTAAGGAAACTGCTAAAATTTTAATGAAAAATCTGCCATAAAAGTGTCCAAAGATACACTCTGTTACTATTAAAATGAGTTGTTTTCACATGTGACTCAATTAGTATCTCAAAATGCATTTCCTGGTCAATTACCCAGGCATTATGCTGAATTTCATCTCTTTCTATGCATCCATCTTTCTTTCAGTGTTTCCTGCTGGCATCCTCCAGCCTCCGTTCTTCAGTGAAAAACAGCTGCAAGCTCTAAACTTTGGTGGAATTGGGATGGTTATAGGACATGAAATCACTCATGGATTTGATGATCACGGTAACATGCATCGCATCTGATGGATTGTACCAATTACCAGTTAGCTGTGGATGAATAAACAATGTGGATTTGTTGATTATCTTGTTTACGTGTGATGTATTAAACCCTGTGCCGAAGGAGGAGTTTTAAATATCACGGATAAATTGTTCTCCGTCGGACCAAAAGAGCAACCGCAACGATGGTCTGTTTAAAATATGACTGTTCCAAAAAAATGAAATATTTATTTTCACAGGCCGTAATTTTGACAAGGATGGAAACATGTACAACTGGTGGAGCAACTACTCTGCCGAGCGATTTGAGGATCAATCTAAATGCATGGTGGAACAGTACGGCAAATTCAGCTGGAAACTTGCAGGAGGCCAAAATGTAAGTGGAACTTCACTCTGGATGGAAATAATCTGTATATGAACTTTCAAAAGTGAACCAATAGATGGTTTGTACTTACAGTACTTGTAGTGTGTGCATGCTTTGAATCTGACCTAAGCATTTCCACTGACCTTTAAAAAAATAAATATGCAAAACAGTTAAAACTAATATACATTTTTGTAGCCACTAAAAATGAATGGATTTTAAAACTAGACAGAAATGTTTACAACTTTTTACAAACATTAAAAATGACTCCAGTTATTTACTAAAGTAATTTTTTCTGCTATATTTATTGTTTTTTAGTAAACACTGTACTGTATTCATATTTTGCTTTTTTTTTTTTTTTAAAGATGTTTAAATATTTTTACTGACTTTCATAAGATATGCCAGCAATTTCTGAAACTGTATTCAGCTTTGCCACAACATCAAAGTCTGTCAGTTCTTCCAAAACCAATAATATCCACCTTTAATATATACATTCACTGTAAAAAAAAAATGATTTTCTTACTTAGTATTTTTGTCTTGTTTCCTAAATATTCCTAAATCAAGATACATTTACTTGAAAAGCAAAATTACTTAAGATATTAAGTCTTGTTTTCTGAGAAATGTATCAAATGTATTTGTTTTTGCAAAAAAAATCTGCCAAAGGGGTAAGAAAAATAATCTAAATTAAGAGGGAAAATAAGAAAAAGAAAAATAAAAGAAAATAATATTTCTTTCTTGACCCACTGGCAGATTTTTTTAAGGACAAAATTTTGACAGAATATGTATCTAAATACATATTGTTTCAAGAATGTTTAGGTATTTATACTAGAAAACAAAACTGAAATACTAAGATTTTTTTTTTTCGCAGGGTTCATTTTATAGCTTATATTTTGGTCTGTAAACAAATTGTTTTATTCCTCCTAAAAAAACAAACAAACAAAAAAAAGACTACAAAAACAGTGCTGTTGTTTTAAACTTAAATTAATTTATGTTAATGAAAATAAAGCTGAAAAAAAAAGAAAAGAAAAAAAAAAGAAAAACCTAGACTTAAAATAACAGAAATTTTGCTTTGGCGACTAACTGCAAATAAATAAATAAATAAAATTTAATATGATAAAATAATATAAATGTATAAAAATGTAATAATAAAAATTAATAAAAAAATAAATAAATGTTGGGTTTCTAAAAACTAATACATATATATATATATATATATATATATATATATATACATAAAATAATAGAAATGAATAATAAATTAAAAATAAAAATGTATAAAAATAACACATTTAAAATAATATATAGAAAATAAATAAAAATACATATATATACTAATTAATAAAAAAATATATATTTTATTTTTATATATATTTTATTATTTTAGATATTTTTATTATATACATACTGATTACTATAATATTAAATTAGCAAATACTATAATATTATATACTAAAATAAATAAAAATGAATAAATTAATAATAAAAATGTATTAAAAAAAATACAATTTTATAATAATAATTAATAGAATTAGAATATAATATAGAAATTATATATATATATATATATATATACATACATACTAATTACTATAATATTAAATTAGCAAATACTATAATATTGCATAAATATACATAATTATGCATAATTATTGCAGGTCAGTGGCATCACAACATTAGGAGAAAATATTGCTGACAACGGTGGAGTTCGTCAAGCATATAAGGTTTGTATCATTAATTCCCTTTAATCAGATATTAACCTAGTGAAACCTGCTCACAACATCTTAAAAACAACATTTTCATCAGACCATGTATAAATCTGTTGATGTGAATTTGTTTTCGCTGTTGTGTGTTTGATATTAGGCATATATGAAGTGGGTGGAGAGGGAGGGCGAGGAGCCCCGTCTTCCCGGACTGGATATGGATCACAAGCAGCTCTTCTTTCTAAACTTTGCCCAGGTATGTGACCATGAATGACATCCACTTTAGGACGCCTGCATGTGTTCACCTCAATGCCTGTGCAAGGTCAGTCTCACGAAGAGCGTATCAAATTAAACTGACACTGCTTAAAAGATACAGGTGCTGCTTAACCTCTGGAAAATACATCACCACAGGCTCTCTAATATGTGCTTAAGGCATGAAATCAGTGACTGAATCATGCCATCCGATGGGATGAGTGCTGTTTTAAAGGACTTGGGTTTGAAATGTTATTATTTGGATGGGCATCATTCAAAGTATCTTGTTTGCAAATGACATTCAGGCATAAAATGCATGTTAGGTCAAAAATAATGTTTAAAAATGGTTAAAATGTGTTTAGCTGGCATAATATGATTATTTTTATTGAATCTAGGTCTGGTGTGGTGCCTGTCGCCCAGAGTACGCCATTCAGTCCATCAAAACAGACCCACACAGCCCTCTGGAATACAGGCAAGAGCTTTCTGCAAGATTTGTGAATTAAATATGAAATAAGTCACAATTTAAAAATGACATTAGATAACATAATTAGCTAGTAAACACTTAAATATAGCAAAAAAAAAAAAAAAAAAAACTGCCAGTGGGATAAGAAAAAATTAATTTAATTCTTGAAATGTACAATTTTCTACCTGCTAACACTTTTAATGGATTTTAAAACTCAAAATTGTATAAAAATTGTAAACCACTATTTAAAAGTTTGGGATCTGTAAGATTTTTTAAAATTAAATTTTAAATAATTTTAAAGTCATTTATGCAAAAAGGCTGCATTTATTTGATTAAAAATACAGTAAAAACAGTAATATTGTAAAATATTATTACAATTTAATATAGCTATTTTCTATTTGAATCTGTTTTAAAATGTAATTTATTTTTGTGATTAAAGCTGAATTTTCAGCATCATTACTCCAGGCTTCAGTGTCACATGATCCTTCAGAAATCATTTTAATATGCTGATTTGCTGTTCAAGAAACATTTTTTATTTTTATTATTATTATTATCAATATTTAAAACAGTTGAGTAAATTCTACTCACCTGTTTTCAATATAATAATAATAATAATAGTTTTTGAGCAGCAAATCAGAATATTAGAATAATTTCTGAAGGATCATGAGTGGAATAACGCTGCTAAAAATCAGCATTGAAATCACAGGAATAAATTACATGTTAAAATATATTCAAATAGAAATCAGTTATTTTAAATAGAAAAATGTTTCAGTTTTTTTTTGCTGTATTTTGGATCAAATAAATGCAGGCTTGGTGAGCAGAAGAGAATTCTTTAAAAAACCTTAAAAAACTTACTGTTCAAAAACTTTGGACTGGTTAATAAGTATTACATATATTATTTACAACATTTTCAAGCAAAACTTTTTTTTAAGTCACTTTGTGCTTTATTATAACTGATTTTACAGTTTACATATCCAATAAAAATAATCAAAACGACATTCACAAAAATTATGAATAAAAGTGAAGAGGAAAGATCCTGTTAACATTTCGCTATTTAAGACATTGAGACATTTTTAAATGTGACTTAAGCGTTCAAATACTTTTAGGACTGCTGTAGGTGTTAATAAATTGTAAATACAAATAACTGAGTGGCATTTTTTTTTTGTTTTTAACAGAGTTCTAGGGTCCCTCCAGAACTTTGAGGCGTTTTCCGAAGCATTTCATTGTGCACGAGGAACTCCCATGAACCCCGAGGAGAAATGTCGAGTGTGGTAACCTGCCGCCTGGAGTTACGGGAGTCTGTGTATATTTTACGAACCAGGCAGCGGTTAGGAGAGCTTGGATCATATTATGTTGTGCTGTGGCAGCTGCCTGTCTGTTAGTCTGATGTGACAGACACGACCAGGGTGTTAGACACCTACATGTGTGACTGCATAGATGTCTACTGTGAACTTTCAAAATGCGCACATATAACCAACGAGTGCAGGCGTCGTGAACGTGCACAGTGAGGGTGTTGTTTTTCTGAAAAAGAGGCATGCTTGTTCATTATCTATAGCAAGGTCCTGTTTGCCTGTTTACAGGTTTCTTCTGACACATTATTAATTTTGGCATCGAAAGACACGCGTAAACGAAATAGTTTCATTGCAGCGACAGGGCTTTTTGACATCAGATTATTTTTCCAGATTATGTAAACGGATAAATCCCTCGGTTGGCTTTCGATTCTGTCGGCTCTCCAAGAAGATATCTGTTGTGCTTGAGCGATCCCGAAATCAGCCAACAACTGCAGGCTTGGAAGCCGATAGAGATTGTGGTTTGAATAGAAACCAGTCAAGGCATCATGTTTCGTTTCATAATAAGCAGCCTTGAAATATTTTGATTATGCTCTAAGAAATTATTTTTTCTTTTCTAAAGCATGCAGAGGAAAGAGTCCTATTGAGCGCGGTTTTCCCAAAAAATCCTAATGTATGTGCTAGCTACACTATACAGTATGTTTCACTGAGAAATCTGTCGTTTTTTTTTTTTTTAAAGGCGAGGGCTTAGCGTTATGTAAACGGGCCCGTGTTGACAATTACCTGACAACCTTAAGACTGTTAAAACCATATATCGCTTCAAGCTTCGTGTTTTTGTCCATAAATAGCTCAGATTCATGGCTGCCTTGCAATTACACGACAGACTTCTGTTAAAGCCAGCAGATAATGGCAGGAAGCTGCTGCAATACAGGAATGAATTAAGTACAACGGGTCACTCAGACTGTTTGTTCGTTTCATACAAGCTGTTCGTTCTACCAGGGAACATTTCTGTACATTGCGATTGTTAACACAAAGTTTTAGCATGTTTAAGAGCAAGAGTTTGGTCTAGAGAGACACGTAGTAAAACTGAAAGGTCTTTATCTGTTCAGTCCTCCTGGTTTGGTTTTCATTTGAGATTCTTAAGAAATCACTGCAGCATTAACATACAGAAATAGGAGCTTTTTTTAAAATCAGATCAAGATCATTTCCTAAAGCAAAACATTTTAATACTCTACAACCATTTTTTGATTGATTATGGTCATTGGTGTAAATGTTCATGTCATATAACTCTGCTGGAAAAACAGGATATACAAATTTAATGTGATTTAGAACATGGTAGCTGCTTTGCTACAAGTCTCAAACTTGTAGGGGTCACCAAACTTGTTCCTGGAGGGCCGGTGTCCTGCAGAATTTACCTCCAACTTTCCTCAACACACCCGCCTGGAAGTTTCAAGTATGCTTAGTAAGACCTTGATTAGCTGGTTCAGGTGTATTTGATTAGGGTTGGAGCTAAACTCTGCAGGGACACCGGCACCTCCAGGACTGGGTCTGGTGACCCCTGGTCAAAGTCCAACTGATAAACCATTTAGACAAGCTAGACTAGCTTTATTACTTGTCTACCAACTCTAGTTGCTTTATTGCTGGTCTACGAACTCTAGTTGGTTAATTGCTGGTTCACTATCTCTAGTTGCTTTATTTCTTGTTTACCAACTCTAGTTGCTTTTAGGGATGCACCGAAATGAAAATTCTTGGCCGAAACCGAAAACCGAAAAAGAGGAAACCAAGGCCGAAAACCGAAACACCGAAAGAAATTCTGCCAATTATTAGTACCATTGCATTTGTGTCTATGACTGTGTACTAACCTTACTAAAATCAAGGCATTGCAATTGCATAAATTAATATTAAAGTTTCAAAGAATAAATGAGCATGTGGTCTGCCTGACATTTGAGAAGGATTTGAGAGAGTGTATTTAAATAGAATGCCGCAAGCGCACCGCGGGTCACGTGACAAGATTCAACCAATTAGCTTAATCCTTTCCCGTAACAACATTGAAAGCTCAGCCAAGATGGAGAAACAGCTGATCATAGCTGTACATTTTTAAATACATGTAGTAGCAGAGCTACAGCAAGTGATTTTAGTGCTGGAAATTCGTTTGTCCTCTGATGAAACTTCCGCGTCTTCATTGAGAGTGCGGGTCATGGTTGCTTAGCAACGGCAGACGCCACGGGAGCGCAAGCTACAGAGCGCTTTGGAAAGGAGAAATCGGCGCGCCTAGCGTTTTCCACGCGTTTTTAGGCGCGATATGTGAACGGCCCCTAGAGTGTACTTTTCATTGTTTTCACTCCGTGGTCCGTCTCAACCTCACACCGCAGACATGTTGCTTCAGACAAGCACGTGCAGGCCGCGGTTTCTGTTTGCGTCATCACAACATACCGTTTCGGCCGTGTTGTTTCGGTGATAAAAATCTTTTGGCCGAAAGCCGAAAATGCACTTTTGGGCCATTTTCGGCCGAAAATTTTCGAATATTCGGTGCATCCCTAGTTGCTTTATTACTGGTCTACCAACACTAGTTGGTTAATTGCTGGTCCACTAGCTCTATTTGTTTTATTACTGATCTACTAACTCTAGTTGCTTTGTTGCTGGTCTACCATCTCTAGTTGTTTTGTTCCTGGTTTACTAGCTCTAGTTGCTTTATTACTTGTCTACCAACTCTAGTTGCTTTATTATTGGTCTACCAACTCTGGTTGGTTATTTGCTGGTCCACCCATTCTAGTTGGTTTGTTGCTGGTCTACCAACTCTAGTTGTTTTATTACTGGTCTACTAACTCTAGTTGGTTTGTTGCTGGTCTACCAACTCTAGTTGGTTATTTCCTGGTCCACCAACTTTAGTTGCTTTATTGCTGGTCTCCCAACTCTAGCTGCTTTGTTGTGATCAAGTGATCAAGTTGGCTTTTTGAACATGGTTGCTGGTTTGTTTCTGGTCTACCAACTGTAACCAGCTTGGAAAGCTGTCCAGCTGATTAGCTATAGACCATCTAGACTAACTTGAACCAACTCTAAAAATCACATAAACCATGATTTTCCAGCAGAGAATATATAATTTTGTACATAGTGGTGCCAAAAAACACCAAACACCAAGAGGATTCGTTAGGCAAAGGTCTCGCTCAAGGATCTGTCGGCTAGTGGTTTTGAGATTTTAAGCGAAGTCATACCTCGTGATTTCATAAATTGATTTGAGATGTGGGCTAAAGGGGGCGGCAGGGGTTCATGCGTTAGCTGGAGCGTAGCAGACGAAGCGACAGCCAGCAGTTGTCTCTCAAATGGACACTTTAGGGGAGGCGGTCCTCTCATTAGAGATCTGGTCAAGGCCGGTGACTGTTATTTTCTGTCTTGATTAAGCAGTAATGACAGCAGAACTAAACAGCCGTACAGGACGGAAGAAAAATGATAGAATGAGATGATGGAAAAGATCAAACGGACGTCAGAAGAAATGGATTGTTGAATTCTCAGAAAGCTTAGCGGAGTCAATATTGGTTTGCCTTGGGTTATTGATTATGACTGTTATCTCTCACGACAGAGACTTTGATCATTTGAATGTTCATATCTGCCTTTGAAGCTTCATTGCTAGCCAATCTAAACCTCAACACCACTGTAATGGCACGTACTGTTTGATGCACGCGAGACGAGCGATATATTGAATGCAAGCAACTTTGAAACAAATTAAATGCTAAAATCTAGGCGGCGGAAAGGGTTTTATAGTGATGAAATGGCAAATAAAACATAATCCCTGAATTATTAGCGCATGCATTTTCCAATGCAACACCCTGCCAGACAAGAAATGCAGCTCTGCGTCTTCATAAAAAAACGAAAATCGAAAGGATTTGAGCTTTTACAAGGGCAGATAGTGGCGTGGACAGAATCCAGTGTGATTTAGAAACAATACTAGTGCCAATATTTGCACATATATTATGCTCTATAGCTATATAAAGTGTGCAGTATAATAATGTTTCATTTATGTACAGTATTTAACATTGTCTGGGTTGAATGACGTCAGTGCTATCAAGGTGCATTATGCCAAAATGTTACATGTGAATACGCAACACTCTCAATTCCATAATAGCACGCATACATCAACCAGACGCCTGTTTGTGCATTTTTATCTGGCCTTGAGGCTTTTATTATATTGATTGAGAACCACTAAAATGAGGCGTGATGTGAACTACCTGTTCTTTATACCATATTAAAAAGCGACTTCTTTGTGCCAAGGATTGCTGATGTGCTTTTGAGAAAATCTCATTTTAAATAGCTATTTTGTATCCTGTGAGATTAAAATATATAAAATCACCCTCGTTTATACGACTGCCTTGAAGAAATTCGAACTGAAGGAAAAATAAGTACATATTATCTATAAAATACTTTGCCAAGTGTGAATTGTACAATAGCGTTCGTGTGCGTTTTTAGTGTCTTCAGTGTGTAGATGGATTTAAAGGTGTTTAATTAGAAATAAGCTTATGATGATTAATTACAAAGTCAGGAATTATGTACTTTCTTCAGTGCATTATTGGACAATGCCAAGAACTCGTCAGACGCAAGAATCATTCACAATTCAGTTTTAGTGTTATTTTTTACATTTATATTTCAGTTCACAGATGTACCTCATGAAAACATGTCAAGGTTACATTTCGCCACAAAATCAAACAAAGTTGGCACATGAACTTAATATGCCAGAAGGATTTATGGTTGATTAATAGTTGAAATATGACCTGGACATGTTCTTTGCAGGTTTTGAGATTCTCCCTCATGTTATGGAATACCACATGACCACAGATGCTGCTAAATGAATATGTCTGGGGCTGGTCTTACTCTGTACATAGACTTGTTGACTGTTGAAAGGTCTCTAAAGGTTCATACTGACAGAAATGCTCTTGATACTACATGGGGTCCATGTTTGATTCAGACCATATATGTTTTAACGACTTTCCAAGTGAATGCTTTGTAATCATATTGTTCTGCCAATACTGATTGTTCAAGCAAAAATATATGGCTTCAAATATTATTTAGCTATTTTAAACACTGAAATATTATGATATATAAGAGAAACTATGTAAGCTTCGAAAATAAACTTATATAAAGCAACAAATATTATGCATCTGTTTTGTTTTGTTTTTTAAACATTCACGTTTATACATTAAACACACAAATACACTTTGGTAAGAGTTTTAATATATACAGTGTCATTCACATTCTTCAGTTAACAAGTCACATTTGGTCAGACGTGTTTGGAAAAATCATAAATATAAGTTTATAAAACAATCTCATTAAAGGAGTATCTTTTAGCTCTCGTGCAAAGCTTGTATTTTTTAAACCATTTTTTAAATGGTTGATTGACTAATTCAAATGAAAAATTAGGATAAAAGCAACGTTAGTAATCAACAATGCATATAAAATGTTAATAAATGTTCTTATTTCCTAGTCATATGATCAGTGCATTATATTTTATATATATATACACATATATATATAGTAAGCATCACATAAATGTAAAGATGATTTGAGGTCAGATTAGTGTGAATAATTCACTGGATAACCAGAAATCAGAGTCCATTCAATCTTGAAGAACTTTGAATCCTCTATCGTGTGCATACATCTTCATTGCACTGTAAAGAACACAAAAACGATACAATTATTAAATTAGTTGATGGCGTGAAAATTAATTATTAAAATTAGTATTAACATTGGATCTTTTATTGCAAAACCTTTATTTGTGTTTGATCTGGCACAAAAATTTACATTTTGTTGGGTGAAATTTCTCTTTAATTAAGGAATGTCAATTTTTCAAGCTAAAATCCAAGTCAAACTTGGATTCACAGGTCAGTCTGTCAATGCATTTACGGCCATGTGAAAGTCACTATCGCATCCCACACTCCAGAGGAAATGGCATCGGTGGCTCAAAGACGATAAAGATGACGCCGGTGGTTTTTTATGGGTAAACAAGACCTGCGACACGTCCTGTTATTGAACTTCAAAGCAACATCTATTCTAAAAGAACAGCTGCGGTGCTTTTTTTGCTTAGTTATATTAATAGAATATTTCACAGTCACCATATTAAGCTTATGCATTTCTGACAAACCAATAACATTGTATTCTGAGTATTCATCTAATCGGTGGAATACAAAAAAAATGGATTGTGAAGAATCAGATGTGCACTGAAAATCAAGTGAGCTTTATTTATATAGCGCTTTATACAATACAAATTGTTTTCAAGCAACTTCACTTTCTAATAAACAACAAAAAAAAAAATTCTGTAAAGCAGCTCTAAAATGACAAAAGCGTCATTGCTCAGCTCAGTTTAAGTATTTGTTCATTTTAGTTCAATAACTATGAAGTTTGTTCATTATAAAACTTAATTTAGCTCTAATTGTGCTCACATTAGCTGAAATCGAATTTTTAGAATGATCCATTGAATCATACCACACCCCTAAAACTACCAAAAGACCTTTAGTCCATTTAAAGAATAAACCAATTCAGAGAAAATAAATTAGCCGAAGGTTATGAAAGTCTGTGTGAAGTTCTTTCAAATGCATAACACCAGACTCTTCCTTTGACAGATGAGTTACTGAATACACACACTCTCAGAAAAGCTGTCACTGGGACTAGCCCAAAAACAAATAGCACATATTAGTACCTAAAATGCATATATGTGACTCTTGACCACAAAACCAGTCATAAGGGTCAATTTTTTGAAATTGAGATTCATGTATCATCTGAAAGCTGAATAAGCTTTCCATTTATGATAGGACAATATTTGGCCGAGATGCAACTAATCTGGAATCTGAGGGTGCAAAAAAGTCAAAATATTGAGAAAATCGCCTTTAAAGTTGTCCAAACGAAGTTCTTAGCAATGCATATTACTAATCAAAAATTAAGTTTTGATATATCTACAGTAGAAAATGTACAAAATATCTTCATGGAACATGGTCTATACGTAATACCATATTGTTTTCTGTCATAAAAGAACAATCGATAATTTTGACCCATACAATGTATTGTTGCCTATTGCTACAAATACACCCATGCTACTTGTCACTGGTTTTGTGGTCCAGGGTCACATATTAGCAGTGCTGGGTAGTAACTAATTACATATAACAATCAGATTCCAAAAATTAAGTCTTTCTAATTAAATTATGAATACTATTAAAATGCTCATAATCAGATTACAGTTACTTTATGGATTACATGATTATATATTCACACACTAAATTTCAGCCCAATTTCTCTTCTTTATCAATTTTCCTTTTAAAATGAACCTACCACTTATATACAGTTTGAAAAACCCTGCTGTAATGTAATATTTAATGCATTTTTTGTACACAATGTGGTACACAACAGTCCCATTCAAGTCTAAATGATAAACGAGTTAGGTGTAAAGTCATCTAAAAGTAATCAGACTACATTATCTAATATGTGTAAGACAGAATATGTTACTTTCTTTTGTCTTGTAATTTGTAATAAATAGTAGACCCAGTGAGAGTACTGTACTTTTTCTTTTTTCTGAGAGAGTCTGAAGTCTACCCATTCCCTTGAGGCCGTTCCTTGTCATCCAGTGACGGCACTGGGTTTGGGCTCTTGACTGTGTCTGTTGGGCCCTTTCCTTCCTGGGGTGGTGCAAGAAAACCCTTGGGGCCCGATCTGCTTGGAGATATGCCGTTGAATGACACCGTGTTTATTCTCTGGATGGACTAAATGTCTTTTGGTAGTTTTAGGGGTGTGGTACAACACAATGGATCCTTCTGAAAACCAGACTTTTGACTTTGGGATGAAGTAAAACAAATGAGACCACAATAATAGACCGGCGCGCACACACACACACACACACACACACACACAAAAAACATGCTAAAAATACGGTATGTGACAATTTGCATGAAAACACGGATGAAATGAACGGAAATCACTTTATTGACTTTTGCAATTAGAACTGTTATACAACTCTGATAGTATCTAGTATGCTCAGTTTTTTAGATATATTTTTCAACAACTGGAAGCTACAATTGCAATCACAGGGTTAATTAAAACTAAAACCAAAACCACTAAAAAAACCTAAAACATGAAAAATTTATTAAGATTTTTCTTTTATGCCAAAAAACATTAAAATATTAAGTAAAGATCAAGTTTCATGAAGATATTTTGCAAATTTCCTACTGTAAATACATCAAAACCAAATTTTTGATTAGTTATATGCATTGCTAGGAACTTCATTTGGACAACTTTAAAGGCGATTTTTCTCAATATTTTGATTTTTTTGCACCCTCAGATTCCAGATTTTCAAATATTGTCCCATCCTAACAAACCATACATCAATGGAAAGCTTATGTAGCTTTTCAGATGTATAAATGTAAAACAAACAAAAAAAAAAATGGACCCTTATGACTGGCTTTTTGGTCCAAGGTCACATATAATAAATACATACATAAATAAATAAAGTTAACTTATTTACTCAGTTAGTTGTCAATGCAACATTTCTAATTTTCTTTAAAGTAAAGTAAATTAAAACTAAAACTAATAAAATAAAAAACTAATAAATAAAAATGTATAAATAATACTGTACATAGATATTAAAAAAAAAAAAACCTAATAATTCACAACAAAATAGTTAAAACTTTAGCTTACATTTTCACTTTAATTTTAAAATTACAAAAACTATATAACTATAACAGTATATCAATGATCCTAAGTAACACTGGTTGCAATTTGGCATCTCAGGCAATTAATTTATTCATAATATCCACCAGGCGTATCTTTTAAACATGCTTTTGGTTCACTGTTTACTAAGACTTATTTATTTTGCAAATTACATTAACCACTAACCATTCTATGAAGAAATACCACATTCTTGAGTCGTTTTGGGATCAAACATTTTGTCTGAAGGACCACAAACACATTTTAGAACATTTCTAAGTGTCTTTTCTGGCTCATATGCCATTACGCTACCAAACCACATCTCATCAAACCAAATCCCTACTGGTCATTTTTCTAGACCGCTGTCATCCAGAAGAAAAACAATGTGGTGTAATCGGTGAATTGTTGCAAGATGCTGATTAACAAACCACACAATTGGAGCCTTGTGCATGCAAGCAAGAAAACTAGAGGAATACATCATTTGTCATGTAAAAGACATCTAGACTATTTCATATGTCCAAATATTTCTTGGAGTCACTGTACTTGGAAACATAGGTGACATGAGGGAAAATCTCAGTTGGAAGATAGTTTCAAGAAATCCATTATTTAATCATGCATGTCTTTCTTTCTTACATGCAATCAACATAGCCCCATAAAAGCACTATAAAAGTAGTCCATCAGACTTGTGCACTATATTTTATGTCTGTTTTGACTATAAACCATTTACACATATGGTGGTTACTTATGCTTTTATGACGGCTAAAGCAGTTACACCTGAACATCTCTACTCTTAACCCCATAAAGCCGCAGGTCTTGTTTACCCATAAATATGCACATTTCTAACGCCTCTAAATGATCAGCAAGATCAAAACTTCCAGAAAAAATTGTTCTACACAATCTACTACTTGCTTTCTACCACTTGATTGGTAGTTTACACTTTCAGGGAATAAAACTGAGCTCTTTTCCTCCCCAAGTATAAGCTCAATTTTCTCACTACATCATACCAGTCAAAAGTTTTTGAACAGTAAGATTTATTATTAATATTTACATGTATTTGACCTAAAGTACAGCAAAAACAGAAAAATTTCAAAATATTTTTACTATTTAAAATAACTGTTTATATATATATAATTTTTTTTTCCCTTTTTTTTTCAAGTTTCTTTGAAAGTTCTTAGAAAGTTCAGAAGAACAGTATATATCTGAAACAAAAATCTTTTGTAACATTACAAATGTCTTTATCATCACTTTTGATCAATTTAAAGCATCCTTGCTAAATAAAAGTACTAATTTCAAAAATTTCTTTCTCAAAAAAATTTTAAAAAGTTGTAATGTAATAAAATTTTATTATAAATATAAAATTAATGATAAAATTATTTCTCAAACAGCAAATCAGTATATTAGAATGTTTTCTGAAGGATCATGTGACACTGAAGACTGGAGTAATTATGCTGAAAATTTTGCTTTGATCACAGAAGTAAATTATATTTTAAAATGTTCAAATTGAAAACAGTCATTTTAAATAGTACAAATATTTTAAAGTTTTACTCTTTTTGCTGTGCTTTGGGTTAAATAAATACAGGCTTGGTGAGAGACTTTAAAAAAAAACATAAAAAAAAGTTACTGTTCAAAAACTTTTGACTGGTAGTGTATACAAAAACAACAAAACAAAAACAAAACAACAATATGCAATTTTTTAAGAATGTACAACAAACTGTTCCATTCCAATAAATAAATAGATTTTCTGACTAATATTTCATATGTCAGACATTACAATTGTTGGTTAATCCGACAATTACTCCATTTCATCTGTTTCTCTGGAGATGCTTTGTAAAAGTAGTTTTTGTTTTCTAAATTGGACACACATGGAACCCTATGAACAAAGTTCACCATTTGTTCAACATTTTAATTTTGTCATTGGAGCTCGTCAAGGAAGAGAGAGGCCAAAAGTGCTATTTCCTCCAGGATATCACCGTAAACTCCTAACCACAGATCACGCATGACGTTAAGAGCTGCACGCCAGTGTAAAAACCCCCTGCAATAACCAGCAACAAAAATAGCAGCCTAGAGAAACGGATCTGTTGGTTTTAGTGGGTTTCGTTTTAATAGATCAGCCCTCTGTAATCTCACGCCCAGGTGCATCATGGGGTCTCGTGCGGTTAAGATCGTGTTAAACTAGAAGGTCAGACTCACAAGAACACACTGTCCACTCCTACAATCACTTCACTTGTTTAAACATCCACTTATATAAACCAAAGCATCTGTGCTCCAACATCAGACAGCTTCATGCCTTTCTTTACAGAACAGCTAATTGTTAAGTTGCTCGCTGACATGAATTAGGTCACGCTGCGGCAGAAAACAGATTCTTTAGTAAGTCTTGTGGAGGCCTGTGAGGGTTTAATTGCGTGTTTCCTCATGTTCGTGTAGCGAAATACAAGGTAAGGTTGCCTCTGGTGTCCCAGTTTTACCACGGATGTCTTTATATGTTCTTGTGCACTTGCATGGATCAATGCAACCCACAATCTTACACTCTATAAATTTTTTACTTCAGTAAAAACCACAATGAAGTTGTCCTTGTAAAGCGACCCTACACAATAAGAGTATTTACAATGGCCTCAAAACACGTTAATGTAATAGTGTGGTCACAATTTTTCAGCCAATTAAAGTAAAAACAGAATAATGGGTAATATTATACAGTTTGCGGAGAAAAACCACCAAAATAATATAATATCAAGCATCAGCATGAGAGCAATACTGAAACACTTATGTAAACCAATCATCACAAATGAGGCATTTAAAATCACTCAAATAGTTTCTAGAGGTGGACAGTATGAGTAAAATCTACAATATTGTGTGTACTTTTATGTCACAATATTCATATCTTGCTAAGAAATTGAATTAGAAAATCATTTATATATTAAATACCTGTGGTAATGCCTATTCTTAAATAATACAGTGAATTAAAGATCTGGCAACAGTGCAAAAACTGTTTTACTTTATTTAAAACCCAAGTTAAAAATCTTAGAACAGTAACAATAATATTAAAGTTCAGGCTTTAAATTCAGTTTGAATTAGTTGTATTCAGTGTTCTTATAAGTCGCACGGGTATATTTGTAGCAATAGCCATAATAGCCAATAAAAGATTTTTCTTTTATGCAAAAAATAATTAGGATATTAAGTAAAGATCATGATTCATGAAGATATTTTGTAAATGTCATACCATACATGTATCAAAACATAATTTTTGTTTAGTAATATGCATTGCTAAGAACTTCACTTGGACAACTTTAAAGGCGATTTTCTCAATATTTTCATTTATTTGCACCCTCAGATTCCAGATTTTCAAATAGTTGTATCTTGGCCAAATATTTTCCCTAAATTTATGACTTATGACTAGTTTTGTGGTCCAGAGTCACAAATAGCTGATACAGTATATGCACAAGCTTAAATCTGTATCAATGCACCAAGTAAACTAATATTTCTGCATTTTTATCCAGTCTGAACACTTCCTTTTACATTAAAAACCATCAGAGGAAGAATTCTTGACTGGTTTACCAACTGATAAACACACACACACATCTGAGGTTTAACCTTATAAATACTACCTGTTTTACCTGTGGCTTTTCACCAGCCTGGACGTTCGCGGAGATCCCGAGAGCTTTGGTGATGTCCTCAGGTGGCACGTTGTCTGCGGGTGATTTTTGGACAAAATGCAGAAGAACCTTTTCTCCACCTAAACAGTGTGACACATTTTTGCATTGGGAACTTGGGGTTTTGTTTTCATGACAATTAAGCAAAATGTCCCTTTAATTTCCATTATTACAAGGCAGAAAATTTGCATTATTTAAAAAAAAAGTGTATATATATATATACACACATATATACACACACACACACACACATACACATATATACATTATATTATACATATATATATATATATATATATATATATATATATTACATACTTTAAGCAGATTTTTGTTTAAAAAAAAAAATCACTGTGTCCAGACATAAATATTTTAATTACTCTGTTACCATAATGAGAATTTAATGAGAATCATCAAGAAATTAATGAGAATTGCTAACAAACCCAAAAAACATCCAGTTGCATTCAAGTGATGAGAACTGGGAGATCATGTTTAATTTTCTTGAAAATAATGTCACAACACACAAAAAGTTAATGATCCTACAGAAGGCTTTATTATCTTTATCCAAAATATGATTTCCCAGCTAACAAACATGATTTTAGCACTAAAACTCTTGATCTGATGTGCTTGTTATACTGCTGATTTAGTGCTCTTGAAGTAATAGTTCACCCAAAATGAAAATTTGCTGAAAATGTACTCATGCTCAGACAATCTAAGCTGTAGATGGGTTTGTTTCTTTATCAGATTTGTAGAAATGTAGCATTACATTACTTGCTCACCAAAAGATCCTCTGGAGCGAAATGGGTGCCGTCAGAATGAGAGTTCAAACAGCTGACAAAAACCATCACACATTATCCACAAGTAATCCACACCACTCCAGTCCATCAATTCATGCCTTGTGAAGTGAAAAGCTGCATGTTTGTAAGAAACAGATCCATCATTAAGACATTTGAACTTCTTAAACCATCACTTCTGGACAAAATATGAGTCCATAATCCATAATAACACTTCGTCCAGTGAAAAAGTCCATCTTCTGTTGTCCTCTCACATCAAAAACCACACATTTGTTTAGAATGGGTTTCACTTGTAAATGATACTTGATAGATTCTTCTCACAAACAGTCACTTCACAGGATGTTAACTGATGGACTGGAGCGGTGTAGATTACTTGTGGATTATTCAGATGTTTTTATCAGCCGTTTGGACTCTCATTCTGACGGCACCCATTCACTGCAGAGGATTCATTAGTGAGCAAATGATGCCATGTTAAATTTCTCCAAACCTGTTCCGATGAAGAAACAAACTCATCTAGATCTTAGTTAACCTGAGAGTGAGTAAACTCAGAGCAAATTTTCATTTTCAGGTGATCTATTCCTATAAGCCACCTATACTGTTTACACTAAGACACAGAAACTCATTAAATCTCATCATTAACCTCAGCTACAGGCAGATTTCTTCATATTATTTGTCACTGTTGAGCATACAGCAGATTTGGATGTAGTAGATTTTATAAATGTGAGGTTATGCTGCCCTCTAGTGACAATAAAACAGACTGTTTAGATTAGGTTCAGTTCTCCTTAATACATTTATCAGTACACAGAGAAAGTAAAAGAATCATTATCATAGCATGCCTTTCCACCTTTTTTTCAATGCGTAATTAAGCTGTTTTCTGGTAATGTGTTGGACGTCCGGTCTAACAGATTACCAATAATGAAAAGAATACTGAAGTGCAGTAAACGGTAAAGCAGTTTGCACTACAAACCAGTGTGTTCATAATTAAGATAATACATTAAAATAATATGGCAAGACACACCAGTTTGCAATATCAAGCAGTAAAACAAGCTTTTTGTGCAGCTAAAATAGCTGGAAGTGGATGAGACCGGAAGCCAAACATGGAAAAAAAAAAAAATTACAAATGGCTGCACCCACTCTTATGGGAAAAATAAGGTGGATATAACTAAGACTAGACCAATACATTTCCATCTGAGAATAATGAAAACTCACAAAAATGACAGAAACAATGTAATTTTACCTTTTGCGACAATGAGCATGCCTCCACTCTGCAGAAGATCTCCACTGAAGTTCCCTTGAATTCCTTCTGCACTTGCCTTCAAGAAATTTTATGATTGTATTGTATATTATTTAACACGTCAAATAAGGTTATTATATAAAAACTGTTTACAAACAACACATCTAATTAAAGTAATTCAATCACTATAACTGAAATATAATTTACAATCAAAAAATGATTATTAAAAGCAACGTGTAATGTGTTTTTTAAATACCTTTGAGGCAATTTCTCGTACTTTCTTTCCCATAGCAGCTGGAATCACATTCACGGCATTGTACCTGATTTGGGAAAGCAGAAAGATTTTCGCTCATTTTGATATGTTTGCATCATGGTCGATTATATACATTGAAAAATATTAATGAAAGCATATCTTAAAAATGTTCCCTCATACCTTTTAAAGCCTAAATCTTTGTAACATTGTTTCTTCTTATCAATGTAGATGTCTAAAACAAAGACAAAAGTTACAAATTCACAGGATCAGGAAGATAGTAATGACACTATTATCAGTGGCAAACCCAAGGTAAACACAGGCAAGGTAACTATAGTAACAGGTTATAAAATTACAGTGAAAAACAGGAATTCATTACTAATAAATTCAAAACTAAACCCACACAGTGTGCTTAACCTGAGGTTATCACTCATTTTAGAAGAAAGAATGCAAAGCATTGCACTTTCTAATCTGGCATCTTCTCCTTTGGAGATGCATTAACAAAAACTTAATACAGCATGATTTTAAAAGTTGAGTTGAAATATTTCACCTACATTTTATAACATTTTGCCATGCATTATTTTAGTTTTCCATTTACTTAATGTTTAAATAAATTTTTATATCTCTTAGAAAATGTTTTGAATTTTTTTAAATATATTTTTCTTTTATTGACCAGTTTAAATGTTACCATCTTTTAAAAATATATATTTAAAAAAAAAAATTGTGCATTTTTCGATTTTCCTTTTATTTACAGATTTAAATGTTTCTATCTTTAAAATTAAATAAATATTTATATATAAATAAATGCATCTATTCTGTGTCAAAATGGAATTTAATGCATTTTGAGTGTTAAATGAATTTTTTGCTATAGTCACTATAGTCCATATTTAAGCAACTTTAATGTAAAACTAACAAATACTAAAATATAAACCAAGCTATATGGCAAATCCTCACCGCCCTTGAAGAATCCCCCATCCTTGAACTCATTCACTCCCGTCTCTTCAGGTCCAATGCCAATCAGAGCGACACCGTTTGCTTTCAGGTCCTTCTCCAGTTTACTGACCTCCGCTGCCATCCACCGGCACACCTGACAACCAAACCTCCGCAAAAAGAAGAGAATAACCGTCTGCTCCCGCCACAGAGAACCAATCTCCACCATCTAAGAAACAAGGCATAAGACAAACAGAACAAATGTTGATGACAAACATATTCAAAGTACATTCAAAGTTTCCGGGTTAGCTGACATTACATATGAAGCTGTGCCAGCAGTTTGACATGCTAGAGGTCATTTAAAACTCATTTTCTAATTATTTAAAAAATAGTTATACATAATTGGTAGTCTCATAATTAAGTGAGTACATATTTGTCATTTTCATATGTAAAAATCATGATTCAGAAATAAATGAATCAATGTAAGAATTTACACACAAATTTCAAATGTCACATGCATGTTGTATACGATTTAAAAAAAATATTACTTCACAGGCAAACCTATTACATACACATATAATGTTCAATATTATTAGATTTCAATACATTTTTTAAATTTTTTTAATGTAAAAATAATTTAAATATTTTAAATATTAAATTATATCAAATATTTAAATTATTTTTAAAAGACACTACAGTACATTTACCTAAAAATACTAAAACTTTGAACAAGAAAACCCCAAAATAAAACCACTACTGCTTCAGTTTGAAGTACTGGTTACATTATAAAGACTTGTAATGTGTTTCATAGCATTTGACACCTGCAAGCAGTAAATGAGTTCTCATTTACACCTGAAGTGTCAATGTGTTTATATCACGTCGAGATTGAGAACAAACTGATCCCAGGGGTCTTCACTTTACAGACATCAATTAGATCTTAACAGGTGCAGTGTGAGAAGAATTCGTGCAAGAGGAAAAACAGAATTACCCTACTTTCGTTCACAAAGTCATGATAGAGGGATGACACGATGTGAAATATCAGAACAGGAAGTGTTTTATTTTTCAAGAATTTACCTTGAAATAGTCATTTAAATGACTTGTAAAGTATTGTGTTTTATTTTTAAAAACGAGTTTTGTTTAGTACTATTTAAGTTTAGAAACTGATTGATTGCCACTTAGCATATGAGCCATATGAACTGTAGTCTGCTCGTAATAACTTTGCATGTGAATTATTACCTCTCCAGACGTGGTATTTTTCAGTTGGTTGGCTCCTATGCTGGTCAGATTCACGGAAGACATTTTCTTAGTGTTTCTTTTGCAATTTAGTGTGAGTACGTCCTTATTTCCTTCAGCGGTTTTCACACTTTACACAAGCACACAAACGCCGCTGTTATATACACACGCCCACTTGTGTAAGACATGACGTGAGTGACATGCGTATCGACCAATCACAGCGTCAGGAATTCAAACCATGCGCTCGAGGGGCGGGGCATATTATATAAATATGACAATGACAATTCTGTGTCATTATTTATGCAACAATACATCAATCTTAACGCCCAGAATATATTTTGTCAGTAGAAACTCAATAATTTTAATATAAATGATTTATATTAATTAAACACGCTATTTTATTTGAGCCCAAAAACAGATTCAAATGTGTTCTATAAGATCATTTAGGGTGTGGTTTATCTGTGTATCATCTAAACTTTGTAATGATTTACACTGAATAATCAGTACAGACCGAGAAAAAAAAACAAAGGTATTTTACTCAATCTCTGTGTGTATGGTAAATCATTGACTTCAAAATGGTGTTGGTTTGCCTGTCCTTAATAACAGGTCTTTCGACATAAAAAAATGCTTAAATAAATAAAAAAAGAAACGCAAAGAATCCAATCAATTTACAAAGAAAAACAGATAAAAGATTCATAAAATAAATCTAATCATGTCAAATATGTAGGCAATGTATTTTTAATTTAAATATCAACAATAGTTTCGGATGAATTAAAGAACATTTAAGAGTAACATTCCCGTAACGTTTGCAAAATAATAAAACAAAGCATTCCCTTAACGTTTTTACTTGTTTCAGGTGGTTTAAAGAACATTTATGAGTAACATTCCTGTAACGTTCGTAAAATAATAAAACAAAACATTCCCTTGACATTGTTTTCACTTCTTTTAGGTGATTTAAAGAACTTTTAAGAGTAACATTTCCATAATGTTTGCAAAATAATAAAACAAAACGTTCCCATGACGTTGTTTTAACTCCTTTAAGGTGGTTTAAAGTACATTTAAGAGTAACATTCCAGTAACGTTCGCAAAATAATAAAATAAAACGTTCCCTTAATGTTGTTTTTATTTTTTTCAGGCGGTTTAAAGAACATTTAAGAGTAACATTCCCGTAACATTTGCAACATAATAAAACAAAACGTTCCCTTTACGTTGTTTTCACTGCTTTTAGGTGGTTTAAAGAACATTTAAGAGTAACATTCCTGTAACGTTTGCAAAATAACAAAATAAAATGTTCCCTTAATGTTGTTTTTACTCGTTTCAGGCAGTTTAAAGAACATTTAAGAGTAGGCCTAACATTCCCGCAATATTTGAAAAATAATTAAACAACACTTTCAGATGACTTAAAGAACATTTAAGAGTAACATTCCCGTAACGTTCGCAAATAATAAAACAAAACGTTTTTGCTCCTTTCAGGCAGTTTAAAAGAACGTTTAAAATTAACATTTCCGTAGCGTTACTTAAATAATAAAACAAAACGTTTCCTTACGTTGTTTACTCACTGCTTTTAGGCAGTTTAAAGAACATTTAAGAGTAACATTCCTGTAACGTTTGCAAAATAACAAAATAAAATGTTCCCTTAATGTTGTTTTTACTCGTTTCAGGCAGTTTAAAGAACATTTAAGAGTAGGCCTAACATTCCCGTAACGTTTGAAAAATAATTAAACAACACTTTCAGATGACTTAAAGAACATTTAAGAGTAACATTCCCGTAACGTTACAAAATAATAAAACAAAACGTTCCCTTAGAGTTGTTTTTACTCATTTCAGGCAGTTTAAAGAACATTTAAGAGTAACATTCCTGTAACGTTTGCAAAACAATTAAAACTTTCAGACGATTTAAAGAACATTTAAGAGTAACATTCCCGTAACTTTGCAAAATAATAATAAAAAAAAACATTCCCTTAATGTTGTTTTAACATGTTTCAGGCGGTTTAAAGAACATTTAAGAGTAACATTCCCATAACGTTTGCAAAATAATAAAACAAAACGTTCCCCCTAGAGTTGTTTTTTCAGGCGAGTTACAACATTTTGCAAAATAATTAAAACTTTCATACGATTTAAAGAACATTTAAGAGTAACACTCCCGTAACGTTTGCAAAATAATAATAATAAAAAACGTTCCCTTAATGTTGTTTTTACGTTACATGTTTTTTTTTTTATTAAACTTTTGAAATGACGTTTTCATAGCTAATTTAACAGAAACGTTAGCAAACGTTCCTAGAACATATTTGTGTTATCTGGGTTTTAAGTACGACAAATGTGAAAATAATAAATAATCAATGCAGAATGACATCTTGAAAGTCCACATGGCTTTTAAAGTGTTTTAGGCAGGTGTCGGTTTTCAGTTGATGCTGATGCTGCAGATTGGGAGGGGGGCGATGCCGTGACGTCACGGGGGACAGCCGATGGACGGGAGGAGGAGAGATGCGAGAACAGGGGAAGACCGGAGGAGCACGATAAAAGCTGAGAAATGACTGCGCCAGAAAGCACGAAAAAACATGAAACGTTAAACAGCAGCGTCAACATGATGCGTCCTTCCGTCTGCTGTTTGCAAACCAGTAATGCATGAAGAGCATCCCGGATAAAGGTAACATTTCTGCTTCCATCCGCACGCCTCTCACAAAGAACAAACGAGTGGAGTCGACTGTATAATCTTTACTTTGAAAACGAATGATTAGGGTGATTATTACACCGCTGAAGTGCAGCCGGTGTGGTCAAACTAAAAAAAAATACGTCTTTCTTTCTATGCAAGCTTCCTCCTTTTCATCCATAATTAAACATTTTAATAAATCAACGATTATGCGCGCTTCTTATTCTTGCATAATAGAGAAAACCGTAGTGCATTTCTCAGAAGAGGCTGCAGTTATGCGTTTTGCTTCCTCAGCTATGGAGAGACCACATGTGCAATGCGCATCTTCACAGTGGAGCTGCGCATTGGCTGCAGTACATCGTGTGCACGAGGGAAGAAGTGTCATATCACTGACCTCCTTGAAGCAATGGCGCTTCAGCACGATGCTTTACGGCTAATTCATTGTATAAAACCGATATTGTGTTGCTTTTCACAACAGCTTTAAGTAATTGTGTTGTTTTGCTATCCTATCTCAATGTCACCATGACCTAGAAGTCTTAAAAATAAAGCTTCTGTACTGGCATTGACGGTTCCATAAGGAACCTTTAACATTCATGGAATCTTTCCAGGCTCTTTATTGTGGAAATAGCTTCTTTAGAGTATTAAAATGTTCTTCACAGCTAACAGGGAATGTTCTCAGAACTTTGGCTAACGTTCTGGCAAGGTTCTCTCAAAGTTATGAACAAACGTTCTTCCTTGTTCAGAATTATGCAGGTGGCCAAAATTATTAGAACACTAGTATTTTTTAAGTCTGTCCGTTAGTTCTATAGTTTGCTGTAGTTTGTCAGTTGGAAGTATCAGTTTACATTTCCAAACATTCATTTTGCCATTAATTGTAATAGTCAAGTGAGATTTTTGTTTGCACAAGGAGTCTGATAACAGCCAGTGCTCCACACAGACATCTGATCTCATCATCATTCAGTCTGTCTGGAATGACATGAAGCAACAGAACAAGCTGAGAGAAACTAAATCCAGAAGAATTGTGGCTACTACCTGCAAAGCTAGCTGAAAAACTACGCTCAGGTGCATCTATAGGGCAAAAGCTGCTTTAAATGCAAACAATGGTCACACCAAATGTTGAATTAATTTAGTTAATAGAAGTTAACTGATAAAGTAAATCTATTTATGACATTATTCTTGAGAGCATCCTCATTTTACAGCATTTTTACACAAGTGCCTAAAACTTTTAACAGTACTGTAGCTTTGCGGGTAGGTTTCTTGAAGCATCTTGGAGATGCTGCCACAGTTCTTCTGGATTTAGTCTGTTTTAGTTTTTTGCGACGATGATGAGATTAGATCTCTGTGTGGAGCACTGGATGTTGTCTGACTCCTTGTGCAAACAAAAATCTCACTGGAATATTACAATTAATGGCAAAATGAATGTTTGGAAATGTAAACCGATATTTTCTACTGACACACTACAGCAAAAGATAGAAATAACAGACTTAAACCCATTTTTAGCTGATGAAAATACTAGTGTTGTAATAATTTTGGCTACCATTGTACATCATTCATGAAACTTTTTCCTAAAACGATTTTTTAAATGTTACGACTTGTTTCAGGATGTTCAGATAACATTCAAAAGTAACATTCCCGTAATGTTTGCAATATAACAAAACTTGAATGTTCCCTTAATGCTTACGAAAAAACGCATTAAAACATTTAAAAAACTGATGTTTGATTCAATAGTAATGTTCCCATGATGTTTGCAAAATGATAAAATAAATGTTTACTTCACATTCGCATAACTAAGAATTTTTTTTTTAAAACAAAAAACATTTTGAACATTCCGAGAACATTCAATAGTAACATTCCCATATTGTTTGCAAATTGATAAAATGGAATGTTCTCTTAAAGGGGAAGTTCACCGAAAAATTAAAATTCTGTCATTACTCACCCTCATGTCATTCCAAAAGGTAAGACCTTTGTCTTCAGAATACAAATTAAGATATTTTTAATGTAATCTGAGACCTTCTTCCTCTAAACTGTTGAATAAAGTTGTTATTTTCATTTTATTTGTGCAAAAAAGTATTCTCAAAGCTTTAAAAAATTAAAAGAAAGCTCTCGGATTTCATCAAAAATATCTTTATTTGTGTTCCAAAGATGAATGACGGTCTAACAGGTTTGGAACAACATGAGGGTGAGTAATTAATGACAGAATTTTTATTTTTGGGTGAACTACCTCTTTAATGTTTGCATATCATAAAACTGGACATTTTGAATTAGAAATAACTATTCCGTAACATAATGGGAACGTTAGCAAAACATTCTTAGAACATATTTTTGTTAGCTGGGTTCACATTAAGAAAAAAAACAATTCTTTTAAGACATGTTTACTGAAGAGTTTTCTGGAAAACCTAAAGAAACACTGCGAAAACCACCTTTTGGAAGAGTGTAATAGCACTTTGTGCAGTTGACACTTTGCTGGAGCTGTGATAGATTGCTTTTTTCTCTTGTAGTGTGAGCAGAATGTCATCTCCTGGAATGGGCACCCCGAGCGACCCCCTCTTGTCCAGTCCTATAGGGGGGAAGTTTGGGACTGCCCAGGAAGGCACCTGGAGACCCACTCTGTCCAAAACATCTAGTTTCCCAACGTCCACCACACGGCACCTCAGTCACAGAGCCAACAACTTCCAGAGGCACCCGAAGCGACGGAAACTAATTAGGCCATCTCCGCCGCCGCCACCGAACACGCCGTGTCCCCTGGAACAGCTCGACCTGAGCGAACTTCCACCGAGGCGCACTTTCCCCGAGCTTCTCTTCAATGGCTGCATTTTGTTTGGGATCGAGTTCAGCTACGCAATGGAAACGGCATATGTGACGCCTGTGCTACTTCAGATGGGGTTGCCCGACCAGTTTTACAGTCTAGTGTGGTTCATCAGTCCAATTTTAGGTAAATAGATCCTAAAGGATTCATTGAAACAGTTCCTCATATTCTTCCAAACCTGTGTGAGTTAAGTTTGGTTGTCTGTCTTCTTTTATGATTTTTAGGATTCCTTCTGCAACCAATCCTTGGGGCGTGGAGTGACCGATGCACATCTCGCTTTGGCCGCAGGAGACCTTTCATTTTTGCCCTGGCGATAGGTAAATTTAGTTGCAAACTTCATTTCTCTCTGTGTTGTTTATAACTCATTGCTGTTTAATATATGACACTGAAACATCTTAAGACTCATGTAATTGATTTAAAAGTCCTAATGTTGCTTTTTTGGTGTGTTTGTAGGGGCTCTGCTGGGTCTAACACTGGTGCTGAATGGACGGGACATTGGATCAGCTGTGGCGGACACCACCCTCGATCACAAGTGGGGCATCGTGCTGACGGTGTGCGGCGTGGTTCTGATGGACTTCAGTGCCGACTCAGCCGACAACCCCAGTCATGCGTACATGATGGATGTGTGTAGCCCAGAGGACCAAGACCGAGGCCTAAATATACATGCTCTTCTGGCAGGTTTGAGAAAAAATATGAGATTAATTATGGTTAATTATTAATTTAAAGCATTTTTGGTTTGTTTAACTTAATTTTTTTGTTCTCAAAATTCTCAAAATCCAATATATGGTATTTTATTAATATTTATCTACCACTATACTATTTATTTTGAATAAGCTTTTATTGTCACATTTTCAGTTTTTTTTATTTGTGTGTTTGTTTACTATGTGTTTTTGTCGTTGTTAACAAAGTTGTACAAATCCGGTGGCCTTTGAATTTTTGTTAATTAATAATTTCGGCTAATTTGACTGTTTTCAGCTCCCTATAAAAGTATTGTAAAAGTAAAGTTATTTTAACATTATTTATAAATTATTATATTACTTATTAATTGTTTTAATTAGCTTTTTTAATATTTTCAGTATTAATATTAGTTTTAGTAATTTTGTTACGTGCTTGTAATTTTTATTACTTTTAAAAAAAAAATTCCATTTAGCTGTAATTTATTTTTATTTTATTTTTATTTTTAGTCATTTTAATACTTCAACTTAAACAAATTTATTTCAGTTAGTTGCCAAGACAGCATTTCTAATTTTTGTTTTTGTTTAGTTATTTTTTTGGTAATTTGCCTATTTAAATTTTTTTTTCATGTTATTTTCATTATTTATATATTTTTGTAATTTTATATATTTTTGTAATTATTGTACTTAGTTTCAGTTGAAGTAATTTTGTCACATTTGTCATTTTTTATATTTCTGTATAGTTTTATTTTTATTTCAGTTTTGGTTGTAGCAATTTCAGTACTTAGTAATTTTAGTTACCAAGACAGCATTTCTAATTTTTGTTTTTGTTGGTTATTATTTTGGGTAATTTGCCTGTTCCCTAAAAATCTGTGTTGTTTTTATATTATTTATATATTTTTGTAGTATTTAATAATCATTTTGATTTATTTTCCGTTTTCAGTTTAATTACTTTCAGGTTAAGTAATTTTGTTACATGCTTTTGTCATTTTTTACATTTATGTATAGTTTTATTTTTAAGTTTTTGTTGTAGCAATTTTAGTACTTTATGTCACTTAGTCAACATTTCTTTTTTGGCTATTTTGACTATATTGTTAGTCATTATATATTTTTAATAATATATTAATAATATAGTGTTTAATAATTTAATAGTGTGAATTTGCTAATTTTTTTTAATATGTCTGTGTAGTTTTATTTTTATTTCTGTTTTGATTTTAGTCATTTTAGTACTGCACTCACACTTATTTTATTTCAGCTAGTTGCCAAGCCAACATTTCTAATTTATTTTTTTACATTTTCATCTATTATTTATATTTATTTATTTAAGCTTTATTTCAATTGCCAAAAACATAACAACATTTTTTATAGTTTTAGTTATCAGTAACAACACTAAATCACTTTACTGTTGCATTTCTGATTTAACCCAGGTCTTGGCGGTGGCTTCGGCTACATTGTGGGGGGCATTAACTGGGACAAAACTGAGTTCGGAAGGTCAATGGGTGGCCAGCTCCGGGTCATATACCTGTTCACCAGCATAACCCTTGCCGCAACCACGGCCATGACTCTCACCAGTATCCCTGAGCGACCTCTACCCCAGTCCCAGCCTCAAACCAGAAGCACCCGAAGCCTCAAAAGCCCCAATCTCCCTCTTCCACCCTCCCCACCACCTCCACCTGGAGCCGCTGCGGACCAGGATGATGAGGACGAGGAGGAAGCCCTCTATAACAGCCAGTTCTCAAATTGCCGCTACCAGGATCCACTGGGTCGCTCAAGCAGTGCCAATGCACGGCTCTACGCAGGCCTCACCAGCCCCATTTCCCCTCTGAGTCCTCTGACGCCCAAATACGGCAGCTTCATCAGTCGGGATACCTCGCTCACAGGCATTAATGAGTTTGCTTCCTCCTTAGGCACCTCCTACATAGACAGAGTTTTGATTGAGTGCTACACTGGACAGCAGACTCCATTAGAACCCGAGGCAGTGGCTCCGCCTCTTCCACCAGGGGACACGCCCCCTCCTCCTCAAAGCGAAATGCCTACCGCAAATGAAGTCGCACAGCAAAACAAACTCTCGCACCCTAATGGAGAGTTGGTGGCGACTGAGGAGTTGCAAGCTACTGAGCAAAAGCAAGCCATTGAACCTGCCGACCAGCCTAATGAGGGCCAACAGGCTGCGTCGGGGTCACAGCAAGGCAGTGCCTCAGGGATACTGAAGCGCCCCCAGAGTCTGGCCTTAATGGAGGACCCGCTAATTGCTCCAAGCGGTGGCTTGGACAACGGTCGTAGACGCACTGTCACCTTCAGTCAACAGGTCAGTTAGTTTATGTACATAAATACATTTATCCTTATTCAAATGGTCTGTTCTAGCTGGTATCTAAAAAAAAGTATTATTTGAATACTCAAAGTCAAGGTTACTTTATGTTGTTATGCTGTTGTGCGTTCATCTGCTTTCCCATTTGCTCTTTTACATTGACTATCACTCTATATAGACTAATACAATCAGATACAACAATTTCTCAAATATTTATTACAATATATACTGATAAATTGAACATTTACCTAAATGGTGTAAGATGACTAGATGCTTTCAGCTGTTTTCCTATTGAACTGTCACCAACTGAACTGCAGTGGTCAAACTATTTAAAAATATAGTGAATTAAGCTACAAATTCGATCATAATGCGCAATGTTTCCATCTAACATGTATTTTGAGGTGCAGCTCGTCATTTTAATTGAGTGTTTTCACTAGTTAGCAGTAAACCTCACCTGAATATGTTCGTAGATTTGTGTTGGATGTCATCTTTGGAATGGAAATATGGATATTTTATTTGTAAACATCATACTTGTGTCGCTTATTTCAGTTAATGTCAAAAAACTAGCGAGCTAAGCCAGTAGTAGTACTGACAGTGTCGTGTAAACATGGCTGAAGACACGAAAAGCGGAAGAACAGACAAACTGATTCAACTGAGTGAGTCATTTACGCTGGAACCGCTCCGTTTGATTCAAACTTGTGACCGCTTCGATCGGACTGCGAATCGTTTGATTCAGATTGGGACTTCAAAGCGGGTATCGCGAATCATTTGATTTAGATCCGATCTTCGGAGCGATTCGCGAATCTTTTGATTCAGTTCGGAACTTTGAAGCGGGTTCGCGAATCATTTTGCGAATTAAATGATTCGTCAAACGCGCTCCGATGTCCCGATGCGAAATAATGGTTCATGAATCATTGTTCAGATCGGATCTAGGTATCGCAGATTTATTTCCGAATTTCTTTTTTCTTTCTTTTTTTCTATTAAACAGTACAAAACATCAAACCAATAAGGCAATTTAGTTTTTAGTTTTTAGTTTAATTTTAGTTTCTGTATTAGTCATTTTTTGTGCTTTTCTCGTTTTCGTCATTTTAAAATATTTAGTTAGCTCAGTTTTAGTAATTTTAATTCTTTAACTTAACTTCAGCTGTCTGCCAAATCAACATTTCAAATTTTTATTTATTAATTATTTTTTGCCAATTTGACTTTTCATTTACCTATAAAAGTATACTCCCAAACCCATTATATATTTTACCATATTTAAATCAATTACCGGAAAATCAGTTATATTTTAAGGATTATTTATATACTGTAGTAAAACATATTTATTAATATTTCTTAAACATTATTATTTTCTTTTATTATTAATTATTCTGCCTAATTTGACGATATTTTTAATTATCTATAAAAATGTAGTACTTCCAAATCTATATTTAAATAATGTTCCTTATTTTAATATATTTATATATTATTATAGTATTTATTAATATTTTGAGTTAGCTATTATTTTCACATTTTCAGTTTCCATTTTAATTAGTAGTTTCGTTTTGATGTGCTTTTGTTATTTTTATTAGATTTATTTTAAATTTTTATTTCAGTTTTATTTGTAGTAATTTTAGTATTTAAACATTATTTTACTTTTTACATTTTCTTTTTTATTTTAAACGTGTACACATGCTTTTTTATGTATACTTGCAATTGAACCTTAGCATGTTTTTGCTCTTTTTTCAAGGTGGCAAATATATTGCTGAATGGCATGCGTTATGACAGTGACCTCAGTGGCAACCATGAAGGAGCAGACTCACAAATGTCAATAAAGTTGCTCTGTACCGCCATCTACAGGATGCCTCCATGTTTACGAAGCCTGTGCACCAACCATTTCCTGGGTAATAAAGGTTTCACATTTCATTAGGCATATACAAAATGTCTGAGGCTCATATTTTTTGTTTATTTCACTTCAGGCTTGAAACAGAGGTTCTGAGCACATTTCTTAGCTGCAACAGAAAAAATATGCAATGATTGTTAAAGTGTTTAAAGTGTTTATGTCCAAAACTTTCATCGTCCATCCTAAATGTTGCCTGACACAGGTTGGTTATCATTTGAGGGGATGCTGCTCTTCTACACTGACTTCATGGGGGAGGTTGTGTTTGGTGGCGACCCAAAGGCCCACCACGATTCAGAGGAGTACAAGCGCTACAATTCAGGCGTCAGCATGGGCTGCTGGGGGATGTGCATCTATGCATTTAGTGCTGCTTTTTATTCAGGTTAGTAAAAGCATGACACAATTTGAGCATGAACAAAGATGATTGTGTATTACCATGACTTTCTTCCATCTTCTCCTTTTGCAGCCATTCTTGAGAAGCTGGAGGAGCGGTTCTCATTGCGTTCTTTGTATTTTTTTGCCTATCTGGCCTTTGGTTTGGGCACAGGGCTGGCCACTCTCTCCACCAACCTGTACGTGGTGCTGTCTCTCTGCGTCACCTACGGCGTTCTCTTCTCTTCTCTCTGTACGCTGCCTTACTCTCTGCTCTGTGAATACTACCAGAGCCCACAGGTAAGATCACCTGCAGAACAGAAACAATAAGTAATAATTATGTTTATGGGAATGCACTTATAATGGAAGTCTATGGGCCATGGAATCAGTATAGGTCTTAAAATACTCACTATTTCATAAAAATATCATCAAGATGAAACATTTTTTTGTGTGAACCCAGCTAACAGGGAACGTTCTCAGAACAGTGGCTGATGGTTCTCTCAAAGTTATTACCAAATGTATTAGTAATGTTATTAGAATGTTTGTTTAAAGTTATCTGGTTATTAATAATGTTCTTAAAATTTTAGCTCAAAAACATTATGACATAAAACATTTAAATGTGTATTTAACATTCTAAAAAATATTTAAACCTCGTTTGAATCTTAAATGTTTTAGTTGGATTTTTTTTTTAAATGTAACAACTTGTTTCAAAAGTAACATTTAAAATTGATAAAATGGAATGTTTCCTTAATGTTCGCATAACCAAAAAAGTTTTTAAAACTTAAAAAAAATGAAAAAACTTTTCATAACTTAATGGGAACATAAGCAAAATGATCTTGGAACATATTTTTATTAGCTGGGAACTAGTAACAAAATTGGACATAATTTTGCTAATTTGCAAAATTGCAAAATTTGCTTATTTGCAAAATTCTTTTCACAACTGTAGTGAACATAGTAATTTTTACACAAAAAAAAAACAAAACAAAACACAGAAATAGAGATATAACAGGGAAATAGGTCTGTAGCAAATGTTTGCAATATTGTTGTTGGCAACACATAGAACAAAGATTTTATATAACTTTTCAGTTCAAACAGCACATGAAATAATTATTTGTTATAATAAACAAAAATATAAGTGGCAGATTTCTGCTTTTAAACCCTTTGTCAATATTTTATCTCACAGACTTCCACTGTAAATGCAATACAAAGCATGCATTTTTCTGTTTTCATGAACTGAGGGTCCTAAAATTATTGTCAGTGGTTTTCGACCGCATGTTCATTAAGTTACATATTTTTATTTTTGACTGCAATTAAAACTAAAACTATTAAAATGTTTTTTTAAGCTGAAATAAAATAAAAAATATTAGATAAAAAATGTAAACTGAAATTAAAATGAAATTTTAAAATGTTGCCTTCACCGAAATGAATAGAAAGTGAACTGAAAAACATTAAAACTAAAGTAAAAATAGATTAAATCCAAACAGACACAAAAATATTAGAAGTGACAAATGCACATAAAATGACTAAAACAGAATTAAAATGAATCTGAAAATGTAAAAATAAAATATTAAAAATAATGACATTTAAACAAAATTAAAATCTTAAAAACTAAAAACTTAAACTAAAACTAAAAAAAAAACTTAACCAGAAAAAAGTTTCAGTGTGACTTAATAGATCTCAATTAGGGTGACAAATGCACAATTTGTGACTTTTTCATGTCCTGGCCTTGATTTCTAAATTGCTGGATATCTGGGATTTGGCTTTGTTTTTCTATTGGCAGTCTTTCAGACATTATATGTTTGTGTATTTGCATTGTTATGTCTGTTCTCTGTAGATCCCACCTTCTCGCATTTCACGATTGGTCGATTATGTACAATGCCTGCACACTATTGGTCAAACTACTTTTCAGTCTTTACCTTGTGCAAGTGAAATGAAATGAAAACAATAGCCAAAACCCAGACATCTCAGACAATTCAGAAATCCTGTCTGGGACATGTCTGGGAAAAAGAGGACGTATGTTCACCATATCTCAATCACGAATGTCCACATGTTGTCCCTGCAGTTCTGCGGCTCATCAGAGGACGGGACCAGGCGCGGTATGGGGGTGGACATCTCCCTGCTCAGCTGCCAGTACTTCCTGGCACAGATCCTGGTTTCCGTGGCTATGGGCCCACTGACATCGCTGGTGGGTGGGGCCCAGGGCGTGATGTACTTTGCGAGTCTGATGTCATTTGTGGGGTGCCTGTACTCCTCACTGTGTGTGGTGTACCATCTGCCACCACCCGAGGGTGAGCCTCCCCAGAGTGAGACGCAGCCACTGCTGCTGCATATTTAGACCTGATCTCTCACACACCGGGTCCAAAATTAACACTCCAGAAGCAGCGGACAGCTGTTTGCTAACTTGCTTGAATTGCAAGACATATTAGATCACAATGTAAGAATGATAAAGCTCATTGATGTCCGGGAATCAAAGCAGAGAAATTCTAATAAATAAAAGATCAATGAACGTCATCTGTCGTGCATCTTCAAACAATTTTTTCTCTAGTGGAAAACTTCATCAGATATTTATTGGAACTTTTTTTTTAATTGACAGAACTTCAGTGCACTCAGTCCAGACAAATTTGATCAAAACTAAGTTTTGAGTTGCAGAATCATGATGTTTTTGTAACAGATTTTTTATGCCACAAATATATATATACAATTTTAAAAATTATTTTAAAACAGTTAAAAAATATACATACATTGGTGCCCAAAAGTCTGAGACCAGATTGAAATCTGTTTTGTTTTTTCTCATGTAAAACAAGAAACTTTAATTTTTATGTGAAATTTTAAAATCTTTTTTATTTTATATATATATGTATACACACTACAAGTCAAAAGTTTTTGGACAGCAAGTTTTGTTTTTTTGTAAAAGTATTTTCTGCTCACTAAGCCTGCGTTTATGTGATCCAAAGTACAACAAAAACAGTAAAAATGTGAAATATTTTTACTATTTAAAAATAACTGTTTTCTATTTGAATATATTTTAAATTGCTTTTTTTCCTGTGATCAAAGCTACATTTTCAGCATCATTACTTCAGTCTTCAATGTCACATGATCCTTCAGAAATCATTCCAATATGCTGATTTGCTGTTCAGGAAACATTTATTATTATTATTATTGTTGTTGTTGTTGTTATCAATATTTAAAACAGTTAAGTACATTTTTTTCCATTCAAAAGCTTGGAATCAGTACAGTTTTTTTTTGGAAATAAATTATAGAAATTATTACTTTTATTTAGCAAGGATGCTTTAAATAGATCAAAAGTGATGATAAAGACATTTATAATGTTACAAAAGATTTATATTTTAGATAAATGCTGCTTTTCTGTGCATCAAAGAAACTTGAAACAATTCTACTCAGCTGTTTTCAACATAATAACAATAAATGTTTTTCAAGAAGCAAATCAGAATATTATAATGATTTCTGAAGGGTCATGTGACTGGAGTAATGATGCTAAAAATTCATCTTTGAAATCACAGGAATAAATTACATTTTAAAATATATTCAAATAGAAAAGAGTTATCTTAAACAGTAAAAATGTTAAATAGTTTTTGCTGTGCTGTGGATCAGAAAAGACTTCTTTAAAAAACATTAAAAATCTTACTGTTCAAAAACTTTTGACTGGTAGTGTATACAGTGGAGATCAAAATATTCAAATATGCAAAGAATTTGTAACACTTTTGTTGTTTAAAATCAGAAAAGAATGCAAAATAATAGTGACTTCTGGACCCCACTGTTTACGAAATTACTTCATCACCAGCTGTTGTCAGACATGCTGAAAAGTTAATTTTGGACCCCCTACACACAAAACCAAACAGCTCAGACTCGATGCGCTTGCTTCAGATACACCTTCCTCACTTTACGCCACACGTACGCAGTACTGGAGATGTGAGAGAGGGTAAAAGAGCTGCGATTTTGACTATGCATTTCTAAAAGTAAGCATGCTGCAAAAGTGACTGCATGACGGCAAGCTCGTGTAGCGTGTGTGTGAGAGAGAAAGTGTGTTTGTGTACATGTGATGCCTGACTACTTTCATCTGGCTTGTACATTATGTGAACTGTTTTTTATTTACTGTCAATTCCTCGTGAAGGAGGAAGCCAAAAGTGTTTATAGCTCCCCGAACTCTCTTTATGTGGTCTCTGTTCAGCTAATTGTTAAAGTTCATTGCTTTGAATAAAAACCCCTCTCACATATCCAAAGCAGATGTATCCTGTTAACGTCAATGAACTGTTCTAAGACCTTTCGGTTTGTTTGCATGTAAAGCCGCATTGATGCCTTACTGTAGGCCTCTGTTTCGAACTGTACAGCAGTAAAACAGAGAACGTGTGTGTGTCTATTGGTTCTTTGGTTTGCATATAGTATTTTTTAAAATGATTAGGCTCATCATTTGAATAGTAGCTACCTACTGCACACGAGTAGGAATATTCCTTTCGCATGTTTGCCATACCGTAACGTGGCTTGACACTGGTGGACGCTCCAATGACATATTGATAAGAAAAACATAAATGACGTATTTATGGTTCCCCTACTGAGCCATGTCATGGAACGCACGCTCTCATGCCTGCTTCCCTGTGGTCTGGCGTGAACGTTGTAATGACAGTCGTTCTTGTCATTATCAGGCAGAGCGGACGTTGAGGCTGGGGTGTGAGTGATCGCAATACGGAAACAGGCCCCGTGCGGACGAACAAGCCGAATGTATTGTTCGGTGACCACAACAAATCTGGACAACCGATATGGACTCTCCACCAGAGCGCTCACAATTGTGCGCCTGTATTGCTAAGCATCTTTTTTGTTTTGTTTTTGTTTCTTTCGCTTTGCAATACATGCAGCACATCGAACCTTTAAACAATTCCAGGTAGCAGGCAGCGAATAAAGAACTGAATGAGACGAACCTCATAATCACATTCTTTTTCTCAGTCATGTGTAACCTACATGAGCATGTACAGATCTTCCACTAAGGAAATTGATGTAAATAAGTTGCATTGTACAGGTAAATGCTCTGAGTATTAAACGATTGTCACAGGACGGAGGTTTTGTGCTGCAGGTGTCGTTCTGATTTAAATATGTACAAAATAAGACTGGAGTAGTTTCTAGTAAACACACTTTAACCAGCAGGGGGCGCAGTAGGATCTCAAATGGAGTTTAGGTTGAACTTATTACAGGAATAGTTAACCCAGAAATAAAACTGTTTAAAATTCACCCTACGGCCAAGATGTAGATGAGTTTGCTTCTTCATCAGATTTGGAGGAATTTAGCACCGCATTCACTTGCATGGGTGCCGTCAGAATGAGAGTCCAAACAGCTGATTAAAACATCACAATAATGCACAAGTAATCCACACCACTCCAGTCCATCAGTTAACATCTTGTAAAGCAAAAAGCGTTATGTTTGTAAAAAACAAATCTATCAAGGTGTTTTAACTTTTAGTCCATAATTCAAATAACGCTCCTCCAAAGAAAAAGCTCATCTCCTGTTGTCCTCTTACAACAAAATCCACAAACAGCTGTTTTTGCTTGTAAACGGTGCTTTTTCTGTGCATATTTCTCTCATAATTCAGACAAGATGATTTTTTTTTATTGGAGAAAGCAATATTAAGGATAGAAGACTTGTATTGACTTGAAGCAAGGGTTTGAAGTTATTCATCTTGATGAATTTTTCTCATAAATGTGTAATTTTCGCTTTAAAAGATGTTAATTGATGGACTGGAGTGGTGTGGATTAATTGTTTTTATCAGCAGTTCTGAGGGCACCCATTCACTGCAGAGGATCCATTGGTGAGCAAGTGGTGCAATGCTACATTTCTCCAAATATAAAAAACTTTTAAAGTAAACTTTTAGCAATTTTTTATTTTTGGGAAAGCTATTTCTTTAACCCTTTTGCAAGAAGCAACTAGTTTTTTCCTTAAATTTGAGTGTCAGTTAAGGTCAGTCCTCTTTCACATATTTGGTGCATGTCCAATCTTGTTACAAATAGAGTAAAAAAAAAAAGTTTTGCAACCCCCAATGCAATGTTAAAGAAAGACCCAAGAGGCAGTAGTTTTAAAAAGACAAGACTGTTTTTTTATTTATAATCCTGAACCAAACTATACAAAGCAGTGGTCAAAAAGCAACCAAAACACAATAATAAAAAAAGGTTTTGCTTGAAGGACTGAAAGAACACCAGTACCAGCATACAGTTCTGTTATAGATTGTTTTTTTTGTTTTTTTTTTTTTCATTCTGCACTTCCCATATAAAACACAATGATAAAACAAAAACCCCAAAACTGTACATAAGGATAGAAAGATACAATCCTTTTAAATGCATATGGAACAAAAGACCTTCAAGATTTAAAAAGGGGTTAATTAACATGTTAAGAGGGCGGGTGATGCGTTGACTAAGGAACCCCTCTCTCATTCATACGAGCCATCTGTTATGTTAACTGATCTGCCAAAGCGAGGGATTAACTTCTAGCAGCACAACCAGGTTAAACATTGTCTATTAGCCCCTGCTTAAAACTCATCTTTGGTCTTTAGTGGATGGGAAAAATGTCACCCATGAAAATGACAGAACCTTAGGCTTTCAGTTGCTTGCGTGTACATCCGCTGGTCAAATAACAGAGTAGAATGTGTGCTTGTTAAACGTGAACATAGTTTCTTTTAAGACAGGGTTCTAATGTTGGTCCTACACCAATAAATAAGGTCTTACAAAAAGGGACAGGGTCATGATGTTACGGGCCTCAGTGCAATAAAAAGGTCTTGTAGCGGCAAAAAAAGAAGGTCTGTGAAATATACAGGAAAGCACAAACTCTACTAGGTCAAACTGACCATACAGACAGAGCTACTGAAGGTTGGCGAGAACTTTAGGCTTTGACTTCAGCCTCTGTGGAGTCGCCGTTCTCCTCTGTCTTCTGTTTCTTTGTTTCGACTGCCTCCTGAAAGCAGACAAGCAAAGATTAGACGTGGATGATGATGATGATGAAGAAAACATGCTGTGAAATGCATCTGAAAGCAAAACCCACCTCCTCTTCTGCCGGACGTTTCACGGGTTGCCCGTCTGCCTCTTCTTCAGCACCGTTCTCCTCCTCCTCCTCTGCTTCTCCTGCTGTTATAAATCAAACTTATGTCAATAACTGGTTTTTGTACTAGTAAATTATGTAATGATGACATATGGTAGAGTCAAACTCACCCTCCTCATCATCCCCACCCTCTTCGTCCTCATGGGCTTCCTCTTCCTCATGTGAAGCACCATTAGTCTAAAACACAGAGTCAAACTGAAACATGAGTGAAACTGCTACTAGAAGATTTGGGGATTTACAAGCAATGTTAGTGATTAAGTATCATTACGATAATTTCCCCAAGTCTATGGGAAAGTCAGTTACGTAAAAGCCATGTGCTGAGAAACCACGTGCACAAGATGCATCTGTGTCAGTCAGTTCTAACCCTAAACAAAGAGCAGCGCGATGAAAGAGGGGGAGGGGGCCCTCTAACACCTGCGTGGCGAGCGGGTACTCGGGGACAAAAGCCACAAGGCCTGCTGGGAAATACTCAACGCTTACTGTTCCATTTCCATTGGCAGGTGCGTCTTCGCTGCCGTTTTCCTTCGCAGCCTCTGCTGCCTCCTCAACCACCTCTTTCTTCTCTTTCAAGTCCTGAAATAAAGCACAAGTTTACCGGTTAATAAATAAACCCCCTCCGACTGCATAAACAACGCAGCGTGTGATTATTTCATAGGTAGTAAAGGGGAAAGTTTGTTTCCGCGAGTTTCTTCCCCACCCACGCACACAGATGAGCCACAGACCACACACACCAGCTGGCTGACTGCCTCTTTAAATACATTAAATGGCAAACCAACACCAGGGTCATGAAAACTACCTCAGGTTTTGGCTTTAAAAACACTTGGCATCATTTTATTTTATTTTTTTCCATAAAAAAAGTAGTCGTAATGGGTCACCTTCTAATCGTTAATCGGAACTCAACTTGAACTAATATAAAATGATGTCACAAAAGTTTGTGTGTGTTTAATCGGAACCGATTTGTAATGGAAAATAATAAATCCGTTGAGGTTCTCTGAAATCTGCACCACAATAGATCTATTATATAGACAATCAATTCAAGTTCACGCCTTCGTGAATTAAACCTATTGTTCCGACACGCATGTCGAGGTCACTTAAGGTTATTTCGCGCCGTCTTGCCCATTGCCCCCTTTTTTCCCCCGGTAGGAGCCGTGCACGCGCATGCGCGCACACGCGTCGAGCTGGAAACAAAAGGAGGCAGAGCGCGCGCCAAGACAACGTGCTCGAGAGACTGGGGGCGGGAGGCGCGAACGATTTACAGCACGCGGCGGCGATATTCCCGCCTATTCGAGCGGCAGAGATCAAGAGCCTTGACTTTATACACACACACACATACACACATACACAAATTTTCAATGAAAAAGAAAAAAAAATCTGGCAGATGGCTCCCCAATTCACTCCCCCCCGAAACCCTCTACTTAACGTTAATGGGATATGATTACGTATGGGAATACATGTCGAATTCAGTCCTCACAGAGGTTTTTTTATGACTTATTTTTGAATGAAATGCGCGTAATGGTTGTACATTTAACCGTTGATTTAAACACGACTCAGCGCGAACTGTGAATAAACGGAAAAATAGAGATACTGCTATTCAAAGAATAGTTTTTTTTGTAACGTTTTCTCGTTAGAAAGAACATTTATCCACCGCTGGTTAGTCGTTTTATCTCTGTTTAAATTACCAGGTAACTTAAATTTCTTCAAATACACAATTTTTATTGAACTTACCTTTGCGGTGACCTCAGGGGTGGTGGTTGTATCAACAGCGGTATCAGCCATGGTGGTTTCTAGAGATGTTTCAAAGAAAAATGTCCGATAAAAGCGTTAGAAATGGTGGGATGAGGTAGGACACGGTCGGACGTGAGGAGGAAGAGTGAATCAAAATTGCCTGAACCTGAGAACTGAAAGGCGCGTCGAGAGCAGCGGCAACCTCACTGACATTTGATTGGACAAGAGCGTGGTAACGTAAATCCGTTCTTCGATTTGATTGGAGAAGCCAATGTCAATTGTATTATAACGTCCCGCCTCTTCGCCCGCCCCGCTTGTAATGCGTCCGTCTTGTTTTATTGGTGGAATATTTAATTTTACCTTTTACCCGGTCTTTTAAAAATACAGTTTTGAGTGTCGAAAAGGTCAGGATGAATTCAAGCTATTCTTGTGACTTAAATACATTTCTGATAACGTTTTTTTTGTTTTGTTTTGGTGCCTTGTTTTCTTTCTCTTTGTGTAAATTTAGTAAACGGAAAAGTTTATATAAATCATATAATTCATATTTAAATTCATTAACCTAACATTCTTTTTTCTCTTTCGGTTTGGTTTTGCTTGCCATTATGTCATACTCTTTTTGAAAACTGCAAATTGTTTACCATTTCCCTTGACCTTTCTTTTGACGTCATCTCTTGATAACTGTTTTGTGTGGTTGGAACCTGCCTCTGAGCTTGCATAGATGAATTCAAGCTTCTTTGGGGGCTTTGTTTACAGCCACAGTTTCATTAGCATGTTGTATTCAGAGGCCATTGTGTCCCAGATGGAGACGCACCAGGCAGCTGTTTCATTCATAATGAGAAGTCACACTAAGATGCTAACATGACTATTCCACACCATCAAACATCTCAGCAGAGATAACCCAACTGATTTATGGCTTGAAAGATAAGCCACACGGTCATTCTGGCTTCTCCGTCACAGGAAGACTAGCCTACCTGTTGCACAAGGAACAGATTACGGCTGCGGTTAATAATGTTCCCTGCTTCCTCTTTCAAGGGGTCAAACCATGCCTCACATCTGTAATTCCTCAAAAGGAGTAAGTACTGTAGTGTTCTAAACTATAAATAATATTTTTTTCTCACTAAACAATTTTTCTTTAGATATTTTTAGTCTAAAATGTGGTGGAACGTTTCCTCAGGATTTTCCTTTGCGCACATAGAGATAAAGACCCCCTCCCCATCTGAATCTCATCAGATCTGCCATACCGTGGTAACAAAGCCCACTTGGTGGTCACAGATGGTGCGGGCCTATGGTGTGCTCTGTGAGAGGTCAGTATGTAGTCTTTGTTTTATCAGATGGAGTATTATGCAGCCCTAGACCATTGATTTAAACCTCAGCTTTGACTACCATGTAAATGAGAAGCTGAAAACAGTGATTTGGAGACTAAGAGCTTTAATCAGACTAGTTTTCCTGAGGAGCGGAGTTAAATTTGTGTTTGTAGATGCACTTTGTGATTTCATTTCTATGTGAACATTGCTTAATTTTTGGCACAAAGTACAATGTAATAAACTAATTGAAAATCTTTCGTTAAATCTAACAATCTGAAAAGGAATGTAACTTTTTAAATATGGATTTAGCCATTTTTAGTAAATAGTTTGTGGTTCACCTACTTTTAAAAACAAAGGTTCCAAAATAGAGTTCCAATTAATAGATTCTTAAAAATAAACTTAGTTTGCATTTATGGTTCAATGAAGAATCCTTTAACATCCATGGAACCCTTCCATTGCACAAAAGCTTCTTTAGAATAAAGAAATGTTCTTTACTCTAAGTAAAAAGTGTTTCTTTGAAGATATGTTCACTGAAAGGTTCTTTGAGGAACCAAAAATGGTTCTTCTGTGGTATCACTGTAACACCCCCCTTTTGGAACTTTTATTTTTAAAGGTGTAGGAAAATCAATTGTAAAGAACAATTTAATAATGAACTTATATAAAGAGCCTTTTGTGCAACAGAAAGCTTCTACGGATGTTAAAGGTTCTTCTTGGAGCCATCAGTGCCAGTAAAGACCTTTCATTTTTGAGAGGTCACCCAATGTAAAAAGAAAATGTTATTATTAAAATATCAATAAATAAAAAAAATGAACAAGAACAAGTAGTACCACTAAATGGTTTTGCAAAAGCTCTCCTTGTTTGCCATTGGTCAGAAAAGCCGATGCTTCAGACTGATTGGTTGAGCAAATATTGATGCTGAAGCAAAGTAACCCCCATATTTTTTAGCAAGTAGAAAAATAATATGAAAAAAATGCACACTGTGACTAACACGTTAAAAAATAATACCTGCAGATCATTATCCCATCTGCAGCAGAACATTATAACATTACCAGAAATAACGGCAATTCTACTAAACAAATGAATCCTGTCAAAACATTGCTTAAGAAGGAAAACACAAGTCGTTAAACTGAAGTGTGGATGTAATTAGTCCCTGAGATGAAAGTGTTATATGCATTCTTAATCTGAGGAGGTCTCAAGAGCTCGTGTTCGGATTGGCATGGAGTTTGGCAGTTTGGCAGAGTGGGCGGAGACATGTCAGATTGACTGAAAATGTATTCAATTGCATGAAACCCTTGTTTGCGCCTGGATGTAAACTCAGTGGAACACATGCACATAGAGGCTCTTTCATTGGGGAAATGAAGACCATATGTAGCACACACCGAAACAACCGTCTGCTGCTGGAAGCCCACGATGTGTCTGCCGTACATATCCAGACAAGTAACAGACGCTTTTTTAAAAAAAAAAGAAAAAGAAAACACTGCTTGTCCAAGCATTACTCATTCCCTGCAACTGGAAAATGGGAGCAATCGGAGAGGAGAGAGTCTTTGTTAGGTCATTTCCTGTAGTTTTTTTTTCCCTTCTAGTAGACCCACAGCCTGCCCACGAGCTAGATTTGTTTCCATGGATACTGGAACAATTCCAACGATTGCCTGCTGGTTTTTAGTGCGCTCTTTGATGAAGGGAAGCCTCGGAATAACCAGAGATGGGAAGAAGAAGAAAAGAGCCAACATGTTCCTATAATCCTCACATTTTCTTTCATGCAGTGCGACTAGTTACTCTTTCTTTCTTTCATGGGATGTCAAAAAGAGCGTATTTACACTGTAAAATTTGTCCGATATTTCGAAGTTGTAAACATTGGAGTATGTTTTACAGTTTCAATTGAAAATAGTTTCTATATGTATTGCAAATACAGTGAGATCAAATCAAAATCCACACAACTTTGCCCTCAAATTTTCCAAACCTTTAGAGTTTTTATTCTGTCAAATACAAAAGAAGATATTTTGAAAAATGTCAGTAACCAAAAGCTGGTGGTATAGCCATTGACTGCCATAGTATGGACAACAGCTCATACATACTGCTTCTGAATTCTGAATCTTAATTCTGAAACTTGCCATGACTCACAAAACAGTTGTTTCCCAGTGAATGAAATCACATCCCACCTACATTTGTAAATTTGAATATCCCCTTTCAACTCAGAATTGTATCAGATTTTGACAATAAAATAAGTTGTGAATGGCATTTTGGTAGAGCTGATGCTCTACTATCTTTGATATTCAAAGCTGCTATGTACATGGATTACATGTCAGTGACCAAACAGTTGCTGGTAGCCATTGACTTCCATAGTATGGAAAAAAAATACTGTGGAACTCAATGGCTGTGGCAAATGACAAAAATACTATGGCTATGGTAATGGTCAATGGCACATTTTCAGTGTAACTGCAAATAAAAATCTTGAGATTAAATCAAAATCCACACAATTTACTGTTTTAAAGGCATAGTCCACCCAAAAATAAAGTTTCTGAAATAGAGTTTCTTTTTTTTTGTTGAGCACAAAAGAAGATGTTATGTAAAATGTCAGTAACCAAACAGCTGGTGGTAGCCATTGACTTCCATAGTATGGAAAACAATGCTATGGAAGTCAATGGCTACCAGTATTCTTCTAAATATCTTCTTTTTGTTCAACGGAAGGAATAATCTCATACAGGTTTGAAATGACATGAAGAAGACAGAAATTTCATTTTTGGATGAAACATCCCTTTAACACATATTTCTGGCCACAATTTATTAGTGTGTCATTCCAAATAAATTAATAAATCCCAGTGAATAAAAGTCCCACCTACATTTGTAAATTTGAATATCCCCTTTTAACTCAGACTTACATCAGATTTTGACAATAAAATAAGTTGTGAATGGCATTTTACTAGAGCTGATGCTCTACTATCTTTAAAATTCAAAGCTGCTATTTACAGTTCATCTGTTAGACTGTACGTGGATTAGTTAGCAAATCTAATGTGCATGGATTAGTTAGTGGAATAGTAAGCAAATCATCAACTTTTATCGAGTCAGCAATGAGACAGTTGCACATAATCAAACTTCAGGTTTCATAGTAACCTCAGATAACCCTGTATGTCTGTGGTTACTATAGAGACCTGTAGTCAAAAGTCTGTAACTTCCCCTTTGGTCAGTGAAGGAAGTAATTTGCAGTTGCACCTGAATTTTTGAGACAAAGGGTTGCAACCTGACCCTTGGAATTTCAGGGCTTTCGGGGAGTTAGAGGAGGAGTTTGTCAAAGATCAGGGGTCAGGATTAGGGAAGAAAAGGTTACCGTAATTGGAAAAATTAGAGGGAGGGCTGGGTGTTCCAACTGTGTGATTTTGTCTTGAACAGTGGTAAACCTTAACACTGAAAATCTGCCACATACATACTGAAACAAAAGATTTCAAAACAAATTTCACTTAGAAATTGATTATAAATTTCACTAACAATTACAAAGAAATGGGACGTTACGCACTGAATTCAAATAAAATCCTGCAAAAAAAGTCAATTACAATCTGACATGGTCACATTTAACCTGCACTTTTGTCCTAACAACTTTTATTTGTGTCTCTCATTCAGGCTCTGTGTGCACACTGTAAAACTCCAGGGTCAGTCTTTTGTCTCCTCTATCCAAGCACAGGCTTTCTAATAGGGGATGATGCTGTGGAATGTGGCCAATTTGCCCCCCGTCCTGAATGGTGACGCTCAATGAGGCATGCTGGGTACTCCAGTAAGTGTGTCCACTGCACTGGTAGTTAACATAACAAAGACTATGTAGATGAATAAGCAAGGGCCGTTCAATTTGGGATTTTTGGCTGTTTGATTTGGGATATTGGGATTTTTTTTGCATCTTTTTATAAGCTAATCATAATAGTACAGCTCTTATCAACAACCTGCATGGTTTGAGAAATCATTTATGTTTAATGCACAGGTTGAGTTACATGTTAAAGTTTAATATTTTGGATTAGGTGTGGTTTAAATGACTAAACCTATAGTACTGGGGGGAAAAAAAAAGTTTGGAATAATTAAGATTTTTAATATGTGACCCTGGACCACAAAAAACAGTCATAAGTCGCACAGGCATATTTGTAGCAATAGTCAAAAATACATTGTATGGGTCAAAATTATCCATTTTTCTTTTATGCCAAAAATCAATGTTCCATGAAGATAGTTTTATCAATTTTTGATTAGTAATACGCATTGCTAAGACCTTCATTTGGACAACTTTAAAGGTGATTTTTTCAATATTTTGATTTTTTGCACCCTCAGATTCCAGCCAAATATTGTCCTACCCTAACAAACCATGATGATGCTTCAGATTATCTATAAATCCCAATTTAAAAAAATGTAAAAATGTACCCTTATGAATGGTTTTGTGGTCTAGGGTCACATATTTCTCAAAGACGTTTCATATGTTGCAATTTTTTAATCAAAAATACAACATTAATATAGTAAAACATTATTACATATTTAAAAATCCATTTTCTATTTAAATATATTTCAAAATGTAATTTATTCCTGTGATGCAAAGTTGAATTTTCAGCATCATTACTCCAGTCTTCAGTGTCACATGAACGTTCAAAAATCATTTTAATACACTGATTTGCTGTTCAAGAAACAATTTTGATTATAAATGTCGAAAACAATTTTTGCTAATATTTTTGTGGAAACTATGATGCACTACCATTCAAAATTTTGGGGTGAGATGTTAAAAAAAATCAATAAAAATAAATAATATAAAATAATTTTTTAAAGAACTCATTAAATTGATCAAAAGTGACAGTAAATAAATTTATAATGTTACAAAAGATTTCTGTTTCAAATGTATGATGTTCTATTTTCTTTTCAAAAATGTGCAGCAAATCAGAATATTAGAATGATTTTTGAAGGATCATGTGACACAAGCCTGGAGTAATAAAAAAATAAAAATTCAGCTTTGCATCACAAGAATAAATTACATTTAAAAATATATTCAAATAGAAAACAGTTATTTGAAATTGTAATAATTTTTCACAGTTTTATTTTTGATTATTGAGTAAACAGTAAGCCTCGGTAAGTACGAGAGTCTTTTTGTTCAAAAATCGGTAGTGTAAGTATAAGCAATGGTATTCAGCAACAATAATTGCTTACAGTGCAATAAAGTTCTCTCTGAATGAATTATAAAGATGCAGCTAGTGAGTCAACGACATAAGTTTGACCAGCGCTGCTGCATTCAGCCTACAGTCTAAGAGACTTGATTGCTCCTATTTCTAGTGGAAATTTCCATTCTTTCACCAAAGGGAGGGTCTTCTAAACAGTTCCCTCCCATAATTCCTCCTTACCTGTGATGATCACTTAGATGCGACTGTGCTTCACCCATGTTCAGGAGGATGATCTCATCACCAAAGCCACTCCTCGCTAGACAGTTTTTCTACCGTCTGCAGGTCTTAGCAGGTCTTGGTCAAAATGAAGGCGGTCTGAAACCAAGTCCTCATGTTCCTGCATGTGGACACCTAATGTATGTTAACCTCCTAATGTTTTACAGTTATCCAGTTTCTGCGTCTCTCATTGTCATTGGATATTTTAACAGTTTAGGAAGTAGCCAATCAGGTTTCGCCCTTTTGGATCTCTAAGGTAGCTTTCGTTTGCAGCAGATGATAATGCACAAGGGAATTAAACAAATGCCCAATAATCCAGATGGCAAATTAGCATTTCCCTCTTCAAGCAGCAGCTGACATTTCTCCCATTGGATTTGATTTTGGACGGATGCAAGTTCAAACGTACAATGAGATATTCATACCAATTAAGTTATCTGCAAACTGCAAGGTTTGCTCACTTGAAATGTAGTTTTCCAGAGAAGCACTGGCAGATGCAATGTGTTGAGCTAATCTGAAATGCAACCCGCAAGAGCTGCCATATACACATTAGTTTTACAGGACAAAGAAGTCTTTATATACAGCCAGAGCTGCTCAGAAGTTATTGCACAGTGTGCAACCATCACATACTACGTATAATATCAAACCATTTCATCTGTTCATTCTACTAAAGCCACATAGTACAGCTGCACAGTTAATAGTTAAACTGGATTGTTAAACTGGAGTGGAGTTTGCCTAGCTAACCTCACTAGTCAGCTGTGCCAGGTTTTTCAACAATTTGCATGAATAAATCACTCTAAAAAATATATGTGATGTTATATGGTGTTTTTTAGTATTTTATGTACTTTTGTTTATTAGTATTTATTAATATTTTGAATGCACTTTCATTTTAATATTAGTTATATGCTTTTGTCCTTTTCTTAGGTATTTTTTATTTAATATTTCTTTGAGTTTTAATAATAGTAATTTAATATTTTATTTTATTATTTTTGATTATTTTATTTTGTATTTATTAATATTTTAAATTAGCTTTTATTTTTATATTTTCAGTTTCATTTTGATATTAGTTATATGCTTTCATCATTTTTATGATGAAAGCATATAAGGGTTTATTAACCCTTTAACTGTCACCCCCATTTTTAAACATAGACATGAAAGTGCACTATCCAAACTTAAATTGTTATAATTAATGAACAAATGCATTTCTAATATGATTTTGAAGTACCATTTCTGTGGTAATGTAATGTCAGATTTTAAAATGGGTTTCAAAGGATGAATTTTGAGATTTGAAACTTTCAGTTGATATATAATTTATGATAATTTCTAAAACATGATAGGGAAAAAGGCAATGAAAAAAAGACTTTTGGTCAGAACTCCTGTTATGATGTGGATTTTTAAGGTGCACTCTTGTCATAAATTAATTTATTACTGTTCCTACATAATTTGTAACAAAAACAGTGGTAAAATATCTATTTAGGAGTCTTAGACCATTCCAACGATGTATAGTTTGTCATGATAAAATTAGGATTTCATTATAATATAGTGAAGTAAACTTAGGCAGGTAACAGTTAAAAGGTTAAAATAGTTTAATAGTTTTATTTAATATTTATTTCAGTTTTAAAAATTGTAATTTATTATTTTTTTATTTTATTTTATTATTTGTATTATTTTATTTTTATTAGTATTTATTCATATTTTAAATTAGCTTTTATTTGATATTTTCAGTTTCATTTTAATATTAGTTAAATGCTTTTGTCATTTTCTTAAGTATTTATTAAAATAACTTAATAGTTAGTAATAATACACCAATCCTCTTTTTCACACAGACGTTTTTGAACTTTCAGCTAAACACTATTTTAAGACAGTGAATCAAGTTTTATAAATAGCCCAACTTCAAAAAAACTATTTTGTTTCATGTCATTGCCTTCCATCAGTGAGGCTGAACGTGAGAACAAGTCTTATATAAACAGTCCAGAATGAACGTGTCTGATTGGGGTCAAATGAACCTGAAACTGGTTTAATTAAACGTGTCTTTTAACCCTGTAATGCCTGACATATGACCTGCAAGAGTTAAACATGAAGACAAATTAGAAAAAGACATCTTAAAAGGTTTGCATATATGTTTTTGTTGAGTATTCAATACTTTTATGGCTCATATATTGTGATATACTGATAATATGGATCTAATACTATTCAGAAATATGCAGTTTGGTACAGATGCTAATGTTTATTTAAACAAAAAGTAAGGTGAAATTCTGATAGCTTTATTTAATATTTATTTCAGTTTTATTAACAGTAATTTATTATTTTATTTTATTTTTGTATTTTATATATATATATATATATATATAATTTTATAAACTTAGTATTTATTAGCAAAAATATGCAATTTGGTGCAGATGCTGATGTTTATTTAGTCAAAAAGTAAGGTGAAATTCTGATAGGTTTATTTAATATTTATTTAAGTTTTAACAATAGTAATTTAATATTTTATTTTATTTCATTGTATTTATTTTCTTTAGCTTTATTATAATTTTCTGATAGCTTTATTTAATATTTATTTAAGTTTTAACAATAGTAATTTAATATTTAATTTTATTTCATTGTATTTAAATTTTTTAGCTTTATTTATTTTATTTTTCTGATAGCTTTATTTAATATTTATTTCAGTTTTAATAATAGTAATTTAATATTTTATTTTATTTTAGCTTTATTTATTTAAATTTTCTGATAGCTTTATTTAATATTTATTTCAGTTTTAACAATAGTAATTTAAGATTTTATTTTATGTTATTATAGCTTTATTTATTAAAATTTTCTGATAGCTTTATTTAATATTTATTTCAGTTTTAACAATAGTAATTTAAGATTTTATTTTATTTAGTTTGTAATGTAAATCAATGAGATCTTCATAACTGTACAGCAGACTTAGATAAAATTAGATAAATGTCAGTTGTCTCGCTATATCTCCTAATAATATGTCTAAGATAATATTTGAAATATATTTTTGAAATATTACTAACAATATTAAAGTTATTATTTTGTTTACTTCATTAAAATCAGTAAAAACGTGTAGAACAACTTAAAGTGGGACATTTTCATATGAAAAACCCTTTTAAAAGTATAACCTACCAAACAAACGACAGAAGGCATGTAGATATGGAAGTCCATTTCTACTACTGAATAAAAAATTAAAAAAAGGAATTGCAACATTTTTATCTCACAATACTGACTTTTTTCTTGCAATTGTAAGCTTATGTCTCGCAACTTTTTATTCAGTGGCAGAAAAAAGCTTCCATATGTAGTAGATTGTATACAACATTTTTAAGCAAAATGTAGATTTTTTTCGGTTGTTTAGAGGCCTTGCATATCAAAAATGATAAAGTAGGGCTAACGTCACTAGCCTTCAATGCAAGACTTTTTACCATCAAGCAAATCATCATCATGATGGTTTGAGCACAAACACTGCAGAACGAGTTGCACTTCAAAGATTTTAATAGTTGGTGTTGTATCATTCTGCAGGCAATGCAAGCAGAGAAGCAGCTAAAATTGGTGCAGTTGGGTTTATGTGTCTGTTTTAGGCCACACTGACCTCAGCCCCTTTGTGAGACTCCAACAAAGAACCATCTGCGGGGCAAGCGAAGCTGAGACAAGAGACAGAATCATGGAGGACTGACTGGGGGAGGGATGGCAGTCCGAGAAAGATGAAGAAACAGGAACAAAGACAGATGAGAAAGTGAGGAACAGGATCTCTAGGCTCCTTCTGCAGATCTGTAAATATGCAATGAGGTAATTTTGCGGCGAAGGGTAAACCAAGTATGGTTTCTCAGATGAGGGCACAGAACGAAAGCCGGCACACGGTCAAGAAAATGGAGGGCTCCTGTAATCTTTCGCAAACACACTTCCTTAACAGGACTGGATGAAAGTAATTAGAGCTTTCGGGGGCTGGGTTCTGGTTAACCATTTCATGACCCGTTTCAGCAGCCTTTAAGGAATCCACCAACTCTGAGAAGTTTGTAAAGGCATGAACTTAAAACTGTATACCCATAAAACATTTGACAGCTGCTCCTCATGTACATTTGCAATGCAAAGCAGAAGTGAAGATCAAGAGGTCAAGAGATGCATGACACAGTTATCAGTTTTAAAGGTCTAATCAACAAGAAGTTTGAATTGTGAATAGTTTCAACTACTCCATTAATGGTGATGATGTCGTAACTGCATTACAGTGAAAATTACTCTAAAGGTGTGTTCACACCAAGGATAAACTATAAACTTATAATAATCATTTTAATGATTATTAACAAAAAAATTACTTATAATTAAAGCAGAACATTGTTGTGCATTGATGTGGACTCTAATATAGGTTTTGAAATTGTTATCTTTATCATTCTTGGTGTGAACAGGCTTTTTTTTCTCTTTAAATCGGAATAAATTGATTCCATAATACCAAGCAGTATCAAAAAAGTATAAAACTGTACAGTTTAAACAGTGTATAGTTATATTTTAACGTCAAAGTAATGAGAAAATGTCTCTAGTGGACATGAAAAGAAATACTAAAAATGCTAAAAATAAAATGATCCTAAAAGTAACCTTCATTTTCTTTAAGCAATAAATAAAAAAACAAACAAATAAATAATATTTAGTAAATATATATATATTTTTAAATGTTCGCTTGTTGTTGGGTTTTTTTTTGGTGCAAGCAAAAAAGGATAAATATTTAATATTTTAATAATAATTTTCTAACTTTTTTGTTTGCTTTTTTGGCAAAAAATCATTAAAAAAGTTCCTTAAAGTAAACTTCATTTTCATTTTCTTTGAGCATAAATAAATAAATAAATGAATAAATATTGTATTCTCCTGACGGAAAAAAGGTTCTAAAAACTTTTTTTAAAATTTTTAAAATATTTTAATATAAATTATTTTGGAGCAAAATCCAATAAATAAATAAATAAATAACCTTAATTTTCTTTAAACAATGAATGAATATTTAATTAAAATTATGGGGTGAAAAATCGTAATAAAAAAGTATAATAAAATTGTCCTAAAAGTGACCTTAATTTTCTTTAGGAAAAAAAAAAAAAAATTAAATTTTTCTGGTGTTTTTTTCTCAGTGAAAATAAAAAAAAAAGGTCCTAAAACAGACCTTAATTTTCTTTAAGCAAAAAAGATTAAATATTTAATAAACTTTTTAAAAGTAATTTTCACACTTTTTGGAGAAAAATCATAAAAAATAAAATGATCCTAAAAGTAACCCTCGTTTTCTTTAAACAAAAAAATAAATATTGAATATATATATATATATATATATATATATATATATTTTTTTTTTTGGTAACACATAGTAAAACAACAACAATAATAATAAAATTGCCCTAAACATCTCCTCAATTTTCTTTAAGCAAAAAGGAATAAATATTTAATAAACATTAATAATAAAAAAAAGTTATAAAAAAGGACCTAAAAACAACCTTCATGTTTTATGCAAAAACAAACAAACAAAAAAACATTTATTTTTAAAAATAAAAATGTTCTTTTTCTTTTATGATCCAAACATGCTTGAACTGGACTTTACCGTATTCATAGACATTATCCATGTAATTATTTTTTCCAAACTCAAAGCATACAAGACAATCCATGCATAATCACATAAGAACACTGCTGTACTATATACATCTTGGAATCATATCACAACTAGACAATGAAACAATGGCAGCCCATAAACTATCATGTAAGTCAGTGCAATTTTTTTTATAGTATAAAAGTACTTATTTACTAGATTAACAGATACGAGCATTAGTGATGAACAGCCGTGTAACATGACAAACAGGTGCAGATGGATCACCTAGCAACAGCAGCCTTCGTTCTCGCCACACAGTCGTCCGTGACTGTTACCACCATCTAGTGGCACGTGCAGTGATGTGATTGATAGTAAATTTATGGCATATTCACAACTAAACAATGTTCAACTGGTACAGACCATTCAATGTATTTTTCTCCTTACAGGGCTTTAAAACCAACAGGAAGTCCCTCCTATCTCTGATGAGATCATGCAAATAAAACTAACAGAGCATGCATGTATTGTGACAACTGAAAAATATTCTATGGCTTTGTTCAAATATCATGTTTTAAAAACTGTGCATGAATGTAACGTCATCATTAGCATTTAGCACTTTGATCTGAAATGTGATTACACCATATCTATGTGTGTAGAATGTATAGCCTAAAACTCCACATTGATTATGTTTACTCTTATTATGAGCATAACCATATTAGTATAATCACAGAGTTCTGCTTAATCACTATACTGCCCAAATCACATTGTAACGGTGCATGTAAAGTTTTATCAGTCCTATTAGATCAATTTGAAATCAGGTCCAGAAATTGGGTCCAGAGGTGTTTTTTTTCCCCCCACAACTACAATCAAACGCAACTCACATTCAAAAACAAACAAAGCTCCTGATTGGTCAGGTCAACGCAAGATCTCAGGTTGCCTAACAACGCAATCAGAATTGGGGGAGGGCCTCTGGGAACACATTTTGTGGATGGAAGGAAATACTTGGAATTCTGCCAAGAAAAATAAACAAGGAGAAAGAGAGAGAGACAGACAGAGAAAGACAAAGAGAGAAAGTGAGAGAGAGAGACCTTTTAAAGGTGTAAGGAAAGTAAAGTGCATTATTAACGCCATAAGACCTGGCAACAAAGAACACAGCTTTTAGGAGCAAACCACAATAAAATACAGCTTTCAGTTTTAATTATATAGACATAAGCCATTAAAATACAGAAGTTAAATGTAAAAGTCTGGGCCCTCATTTATCAACAGTGCGTATGCACAGATGTGTGCGTAATGAGTGCGTAAGAACAGTTTCGCGCAAAATGTGGAATCTACCAACTTGTACTTATACGTAGGATTGTGTGTAAATATAAGTACAACTCTGAGGATGCTTACGCAGAAAATCTACTGGTAAAATGGCAATACTACAAAAAGAAAGTGCCGCTGTGTGTTTCCTGTGTCTTTTAATTGCAAACTATTAATTATTAAAAAACAATAAGAGACATGCTGCAAAAAAGGCTTAAGTTTTTATTTGTCCCCCCCCCCCCCCTCAATCATGCATCATGATTTAAGAACTTTTAGATATTTTGACTAGAAACAAGACAAAAATACTAAGTAAGATAAGCCTTTATTTATTTATTTATGTATTAGCAGTGCAGCTAGGAAGTCACTTAAAAAAGTAGCTATAGTGTCATCGTATACTTTCGCGTGATTTATGAAGGTAGGTGCTGTTACAATATATGGTTCATTGGAGGCGTTACTGAATGCAAATAACCATGATCGTGAACGAGCATGGTGCTTAAGAACATGTGGGATTTATCAGCAATGATTACTTACTGGTGTGCGTAAGAACCACGTGCGCATGTTTGATAAATACAGATTTTTTTTTACTTACACACATTCTAAATTTCATTGGTAGGACAAAATATAGAATCTTTTCTAGGCACTGTTGGTAAATGGGGGCCCTGGAGTCTACAGTCTCAAGGTGTTTATAAAGTAGACAGCACTACACATTTTTAGGGGTAAATGTTACTTTTTTTTGTAGGTCCATAAATGTAAACGTAGTTTGAAAACATACTTGCAAATTGAAATTTGAAATTTATTTTGTTTTGTTCTATTTTATTTTATTTTGCTTATTTTATGAACCTTCTAGGAATGGCACAGCAATGGACTTAAACAGTCAGAAGAGCTTAGAATTGCCCTTTTGCAGGGAGCTTGATTGACAGACGATCTGACCAATCATAAGGCAGAATGCACCATTTATGGTGTGCACACTAAAAGCCAATTTAATTATTTGCGCAAGTAGATTACATTCAAAGTAATGCAAAAGCACGAATGGATGTGAATCCATGCTAAGCGATGCAAATTAGGAATTGCGATTGCCACGAACGTGCGAAATCACATCTTCCATGCAAGTTGAAACATTTAAACTCGAGGGAAAATTCGCATGACGCGTTGTTGCTCAAGCTAATCAGCGAAGAACGTATTGACATGGCGCAATAAAAATATTCGCTTTGCATTTGGTGTGCCCACAGCAGTGTTGCCAAGTCCTCAGTTTTCCTGCGGAATTGGGCTACTTTAGCACTGTTGCCGTGGGTTGAAGGGATTCCAATAAGGTAATATTTAGCCCCTGGAATGCTAATCGATGCTAATCACGATTGGGCTACTTTTGGGCTAGTTTTGAGTAGCAATTCGGCGGGTTTTGCTGTGAAAACCTGGCAACCCTGGCACACAACATTAGTCCGGCAAACAATTTAGACAGGAGAGTAGATTACACTCAGAAGAGTTTAGCATCTGCATAGAAACACCCTAGCAACCACTCGGAACCCCCTAGCAACAGCATATCAACGCACTAGCAACCACCATTCTTAAAAAAGCAAGTTGTGTTGTGTGTTTGGTAGACGTTGCTTCAGAATAACGTGCATGTATGAAGAACCTATATAGAAGCCTCTTTCCGCCACTGAATAAAAAAGGTAATTGAGAAAAATTTAGACTTTTCTCTTTTCCTTTTTTTAGTCTTTTGTTTCTGACTTTCTGAGTTTATGTCTTACAATATTAGCTTGCAATTCTGAGAAAAAGGTCTGAATTGTGAGATGTAAATGCACAATAGTGAGAAAAAAGGAATAAAAAAAAGACATTTGTGACTTTTTATCCTTTTTCCCTCAGAGTTTCATGATATAAAGTCATAATTCTAAGAAAAAAAGTAAAAATTTTGAGATAAAAAAGTCACAGGGCTTCCATAAGAAGAAACAGGCTTCCATAAGAAGCAGATGCAGCCAGACGTGTTTGATAAAAACATAGAGTATGTGAGTGACCAAACAGGATGTGTTTTTGAGGGCTGGAGAGTGCGCTGTCAAACCAACAGGATATGGGCCAGTTTGGGTGCTGAAGATAACAGTGAATGAATATGTCTGGTGTGTTTGAGTGCAACCATTTATATGTCAATAAAAGTGCACATAGTTTGAAAGTAAAAAGCCAATAAGACCATTAAAATTCACATATGAACATGCAAAACCAACATATACACTACCAGTTAAAAGTCTGGAACAGTTAATATGTTTCTAATGCTTCTGCTCACCAAGACTGCATTTATTTGATCAAAAATACAGCAAAATTGTGAAATATTATTACAATTTAAAATACCTGTTTTCTATTTAAATATGTTCTAATTTAATTTATTCCTGTGATGCAAAGCTGAATTTTCAGCATTGTTACTCCAGTCTTTAGTGTCACATGATCCTTCAGATATGTTGATTTGCTGCTCAGTGATTATTAATATTATTAATAATGGGTTAATTATTAGTATCAATGTTCAAAAGTTTTCTGCTGCTTAATATTTTTGTGGAAACTGATTCTTTGGCGAATAGAAAAGCATTTGAAACAGATATCCTTTGTAACATTATAAATGTCTTTACTGTCACTTTAGATCAATTTAATGTAATGTAAATTGCAAACACTACTAATGGATTCACAACAGTAGTTATAGTTTTTAAAACAAAGAAAGACAGAAAGGAAGCAACCAAATGCATCATGGGAAGAAAAAAGAGCAGAGGAAGGATGAGATAAGACGACGTGATAGTAAAAAGCTAAGTTTTAGTAGTCAGTGTTTTTCTTTGTGCCAGCGTGATTTCTGATTGGCGGATTTTTTGCAGTGTGGGCGGTCCTTGTGAGTGGGTGAGAGCGAGCCGTTGTTAGTATGAGGAAATGAGCTTCGGCTGTGATAAAAAAAGGAGGGGAGTGTTGCTATGGTAACCCGGTGGGCCGTGTGCACAAAACATTTTGCAGCAAATGGAGGGGGTTAAAAAGGGGTCGAATTTCAAAGCATCTAAACTTCCATCTTGAGTTCCGTCTGATGCATTATCTGTGCGCGTTTGCTTTCACAAAATGTGTATTCAAAGCAACGCTGGCATCAAAAGAGACGCAAATAAATCGTTAAAGGGTTAAGATTCATTTTTATCTACAAACAAATATTTGGTAGAGACTGAGCACAGAAGCAATATGCATAATATGAAAATAACCAGAAATCGAAATGATGTGATGGCCAATGCATCTTCATACTCTCCAGCAAGTGCTTCTAAAATTAAAGTTTTTTTTTTAAATTACGAATTAGTAATTAAATATTAATAATTAAATATATATATATATATATATATATATATATACACACAAATAAGTAAATATTTATTAAAAATACCCTTAAAAATTAAATAAACAGGTATTTCCCATATTTCTTTGATGCTTGGTCAATAGTATTCTATTTAAATTAAGTACTTAAAATGGTAATTACAAACTTCACTATTGTCTTGTCTCTAGCACCATTCTTTAACTTATTCACAAAATAACGTGACCTCAAGTGCTTTAATGCTGAAATAATGCACAACTGGTCAAAACATAGTAACTGCGATACAGCTACCCTCAAAACAGATTTGCTAAAATTAGCTGATGCCTGACAAAAAGTTAAAAACACCCCTTTTTTGTTTCGCCATACTGTTATTCTTGTCATTCTGAAGCAAAACTGTCTTTAATAGAAACAAAGAAAGTACAAAGAAAACAAAGAACTGTACTGCTGAAAAAAAATGAACTGATATTTGATTTTATATGAAAGCACTGAGGGAACTCTAGTATGAGCTGAGTGAGTTGCTAACATGGCTAAATGCTGCCCTCTTCTGTTTGTTGTTAGGAACTATTTACAAAATGAAATTCTGTCATAATTTACTCACCCTGTCAATGCAACATTTCCCGTTCTCTCCTGAAATACGAAGAGGTCAAACAACAGATTAATGAGCTATTTCAAACTTCACAAAAAAAAAAAAAACGTATTAAGGTAATTATAATAAAAGTCAGACACTGAAGTGATTCCACAGAGAGACTGTTTTAAAGATGTTTTCCTGGGACTGTTTGACCACTCGAAAGAGATTATGGGAAATATAGCTAAATTTGTGTTTCCTTCTAGCTAAATTGAGCATAAACAAAAATCTGGCTCTAAACCTCTCTTTTCTTTAGTCAGAGTCGATCTAGACAATCTGAAGTTAATCCTAAAATATTGAAAACTGCATATCTATATTCATCATATGTGTCCTCTTAAGGTGATAAAAAACAATTTGTAGTAAAATTGTAATTATACCAAAAACGCTCCGAGGTACAGATCAGAGTCAAATGATTCGCGATCCGATTGGAGCATTGAATCATATCGACGCAAATACTGATTCGGAGTCTCGAAAAGCTCCGTTTCACTCAGCCATACAAGCTTTGTAAAATGATTACAAGCCATGCCGAAATTCGAAAATGAATGGCTCTTTTGATCTATTTTTTATTTGCTAGTGAATCGCTTGAACTGAAGTCACGAATTCGAATCAATCGGATTCAAGCGTAAATGACTCGCTCAGTTGAATCAGTTTGTCTGTTCCTCCGCTTTTCTCGTCTTCAGTCATGTTTACACGACGCTGTCAGTACTACTGCTGGTTTAGCTCGCTGTTTTTTAAGACATTAACTGAAATAAGCGAAAACAATGTATAAATGAGTATGCTTACAAATAAAATATCCATATTTCCATTCCAAAGATAACATCCAGCACAAATCTACGAACGTATTCAGGTAAGGTAACCGGTTTACTGCTGAAACTATTGAAAACACTCCATTAAAATGACGAGATGCACCTCAAAATACATGTTAGATGGAAGCATTGTGCATTATGATCGAGTTTGTAGCTTAATTTAATATACAGTAGTCAACATTTGAAGTGGATAAAAAAAAAGTTCATGTTCTTGGTTTTAGGACAAATTTAATGAAAGGTTTTGATTCATTTCAGATGTTGACTACTGTATATTAAATAGTTCGACCACTGAAGTTCAGTTCAATAGGAAATCATTTGAAAGCATCCAGTCATCTCATACCAGTTTATCAATATATATTATCTAACTATTTGAGAAATTGATTGTATTAATTTATATAGAGTGATAGTCAATGTAAAAAGAGCAAATGGAAAAGGTGGACAGAAAATATGAGGTACATTTTCATTATACAACTAATATGAGATAATAGTCTAAAAATTTAGAGTACAAGAAAAACTTTCACATGAAGTACCGTACATTAAACATTTTATTTATTGAGACTGTAAAATGATTTGATCATTTGTCATAATTCATACAAGAAAACACAAACAAAAAACAATGACAATTTTAGATTTTTTAGTAATAATGTTAATATTTTGCTATTTATTTTATTATAAATGTATATTTTGTTATTTGATCGTTTGTCATAATTGATACCAGAAAACACAAAAGAAATTGACAATTTTAGATTGTTTATAAAGTTTATATTTTGCTATTTCTTTCATTATATATTGATTATATTATGATATACATTTTATAATGCTATACATTTGATTAATTTACACACACATGTACATACATTGTATATATATATATATACATTGTATGTACATGTGTTTGTGAAGAAAGAAAGTTTAAAGTAATTTGAGAATTTTTTTAAATGACTTAATAATAGATAAAAAAAAATAATTACTAAGTGATAATTTAGCAATTGTTTCTAGCTTTCTTCAGGTGGTGTTGGTGGGACCCCTTCTAAGAATGTACGAAAATGATCATCTGTGTTAAGTTCCGGTTGTTTGACCAACAGATGGCATTTCGGAAGAAAATAGGTTACAACCAACCCTATATTACTAAGTAAACTGACTCCTACTTGAGCAATAGACTTATCTTTATCATTTAGACTTGTATAGATGGGGATGAACATCACCCACATTACACAGTAACTCAAGGTGGAGATGGTGATGTCTCTGGCCAGGTTGTACTGTCCAGGCGGCTTTAGAGCCATGAAAGTGGCCATGAATGACACCAGCGCCAGCACAACATTGAAACCAAGCATCAAGCCGAAGTTTAGCATGGGCTCCACTGGACAACGCAAAAAGGTTTTCACGTAGGTCACCTCCAAACTGGCAACGTATTGGGTCAGAGACGGAGCCTCCTGGGCGTACCAACCACACAGTCCGGCTTGGACCCCGCAGCATCCCAGAATCACAAACAAGCTTCCTCGTCCTCGCATATTCTCCAGGTGATCTGAAGACTTTTCAGGGAATTCTGTGATGCACACAATCTGGTAAGTAAAAGATGACAGTGGATATAAATCTCACACTTTCTTGTTTTAATATATACATATATTCCATATATATATCCCAATTACTGGTTCACCCTTTGTTTTATTCATAAAAGTATTGTTGCAAAAAGTTTATTTTTTTAACATGCATTGGTGCTTTTTTTTAGGGTCACCTGAAGGGAAATGGTCAGAATGACCGAGAGGGCCACGGTGGGAAAAAAGGCACTTAGTGGCTGCTGCAGACGGCACACGACGTCCCCTGGCTGACCCAGGAACAGCACCAGGCTTATACATGCTCCTGCTAAGCTCAACAGCATAAGGCCACTCAGTGGTCCACCTGCAGTTTTCACCAGTGGAGTTCCTCTGTGCATGAAAAATAGTGTCCCTATCCATACGTTTGACGCTAGCACCAAAATTCCTCCCAGAATGAGTCCGATTGACTCATAATTGCTCCAGTCCAGGAATGTGTAGATGGGATAGACACAGCTTGTGCTTCGTAGGGTGGACCACTGGCCAGCAGGACATGATTTACACTGGATGTCATCTTCGAATCAAAGGAGGAGGCAGATAAAGGTTAGTCAGCATCAAACCGAAAAGCTCTTAAAGGGATAGTTCATCCAAAAAGGAAAATTCTGTCATTATGTCACGTTGTTTTAACAATGTCCTTAGTACCGTTGCTGTCTGTGCAGGGTCAGAAAGCTCTCGGATTGCATAAAAAATATCCTAATTTGTGTTTCGAAGAGGAACATAGATTTTTGGAACAGGTTTGGAACAATATAAGGGTAAGTAACGAATGACAGAATGTTCATTTTTGGGTGAACTATTTCTTTAAATGCATGCATTTCTATTCACTACAGTGTCATGGGAATTTAGGAAAAAGCAGTTATGGTCAGAGCCAGTAGTTAGAGACTTATTAGTATTGTTGAGAATGACTTGAAGGTTAGGTCGACTAGGTTGGTGTAGTCACAGACCTGAGTTGTTCAGGAACGTTCCCTCTTTACAATCAATGCAGTCAAAACAGCAAGAGTGGAAGCCTTTAACTCTGCGCACCTGTCCTATGCCACAGTCTGAGGAGCAAGTAGACATTGGCACCTGTAAAATATCAGATCATTTGTCAAGAGATGATGGCTTTTGGATGCACCTGTCACAGGTTTGGACACACCCACTCATTATCTTACAACTTTAGTTTTATGAAGAAATTTGTATATAAGCATTATTTATATTAATCTACCAAACTTGTGAACCTGAAAAACAAAACCAGTCATAAAGGTCAGTTTTTTTAAATCAAAATATTGAGAAAATCACCTTTCAAAGTTGTCCAAATTAAGTTATTTGCAATGCATATTACTAATCAAAAATTAAGTTTTGATATATTTATAGTAGGAAATTTACAAAATATCTTCATGGAGCATGATCTTTGCTTAATATCCTAATGATTTTTGGCATAAAAGAAAAATGTATAATTTTTCACCCATACAATGTATTGTTGGCTATTGCTACAAATATAACTTTTTTTTTTTTTCGCAGTTGAGAGTTTACAGCTTGCAAAAAAAAAATTTTTTTGCAATTCTGAGAAAACAAAGTCAGAATTCGAGGAAAAAAGTCAGAATTGTGAGATATAAAATTGCAATTCTGACGTTTTTTCTCAGAATTGTAAGATATATGCACTTAATATCCTAATGATTTTTGTCATAAAAGAAAAATCGATAATATTGACCCATACAATGTATTGTTGGCTATTGCTACAAATATACCTGTGTACCTAAATTAAAGGGACAGTTTATCCAAAATTCTGTCATCATTTACTCACCCTCATGTTGTTCCAAACATGTTTCTTCTGTTGAGCAGAAAAGAAGATATTTTAAAGAATGTTACCGTTAACAACTTGGTTGACTACATTCTTCAAAAGTCTTTTGTGTTCAGCAGGAGAACTTCATACAGGTTTGGAATGACATGAGGGTGAGTAAATGATGACAGAATTGAAATTTTTAGGTGAACAGTCCCTTTTAAAGAGACTACTGATGTCACATAGATTATTTTAATGACGTCCTTACTACCTTTCTGGTCCTTGAATGTGGTACATTGCTGTCTATGCAGGGTCAGAAAGCTCTTGGCTTTCATCAAAAATATCTTAATTTGTGTTCTGAAGATCGAAGGTCTTAAGGTTTGGAACAATATTAGGGTGAGTATTTCATGGGAGAAATTTCATTTTTGGGTGAACTGTCCCTTTAAGGCTTTTTGAGATCATGAGAAAGTGTGTCAAAACTATTGGCTGGTAGTACAATCAAGATAATATGATGCACTTCAAATAAAAATGTGAGCATTTCAAGTGCAAATAGTGTTAATGTTCCATACCTTTCCATTTATCGTGTGCCATTTTATGCTGTTTTCATTAATTGTGAGGTTCTGATAATAGTATCCAATTACGTCGAAGTGCACAGTGCTGTCATTAAAGTTCCATTGCATGACATCGTAGCCAAAGTTTGGGTTACCCTCTTTATCAAACATAAATTCGACCCCCTCAAAATCTACTAAAACATTTTGAAGACTCCGTAGCAGCTGTTGAAACAATCATATAGTGCTCTATTAGTACATTCTTAATCTTCTAGAATAGAACAAGCAGATTTGCAGAAATTATAGCTTGTGTGTGATTACCTGCCATGGATAAACATTGTCAGTCCTGGGATTTAGAGCACACTGGGTGGCATTGCATCCGAGCAAGTCATGCAGTGCATGTGCAACACAGTAGACGGCAGTATACACACTGAAAGCCGACCGCTGCACAACACTCATTTCTACCATGCTCACGTTGGCTTGGCTTAGGTAGCTGCATCTTGGGCAAGGGTTGTCCAGAGGAGAGATTTCTGTATCTGGCTGCTGGGGGATTTGGATCTCTTCCATTTTGGTGAAGAGCTCACGGATATAAGAAGTGAATAGGTCAAGAGGCCTGGTGATGTCTGCAAACGCCAGCACTGTTCCTATTGAATTGATCCCGGGCAGGGTGGATACAATATCATTCAGAGCCCATGCTGTGCTTGCCACCCAAACGGCTGTCATGTTTCGTTTGATTACCTGATCAGATCACAAAAGCATTTACAATCACCAAAACCTCTAGAACTGTTATGAATATAAAGCATTGAATGAAAAAGAGAGGAACGTTAGGTACATGTTAACATTTTTACCTAAAGCTCATGTCAGTTAAGATTTTTGAGCTTTAAATTCAAACAGGACGTTTCTTATGGAAACCCGTTTCCGCCAGTGAAAAAAACGGTAATTGTGACTTTTTATCTCACAAATATCCAACTTTGTTTCCCGCAGTTGCGAGTTTACGTCTCGCAATTCAGACTTTTTTTCTTGCAATTCTGAGAAAAAAAGTCAGAATTTTGAGAAAAAAGTCGGAAGTATGAGATTTAAAGTCGCAATACTGAAAAAAAAGTCAGAATTGTGAGATATAAAGTTGCAATTGACTTATAAAGTCAGAACATAAGATCTAAACTTGCAATAGTAAGAAAATAGTTTTTCCCCCCCACAGAATTAGACTTTATAACTTGGAATTCTAAGTTTATATCTTAAATTACTGAGAAAAGAAGTCAGAATTGTGGGGGAAAAAGTCAGAATTGCCAGTTTATATCTTGCAAATATCAAACTTTTTTTCTCAGTTGCGAGTTTACAGCTAGCAGTAAATTTTGAGAAAAATGTCAGAATTGTGAGATTTCTTTTTCTTCTTTTTTTCTCAAGATAAACTTGCAATTGAGTGTTATAAAGTCAGAACGTAAGCTCTAACCTTGCAATTGTAAGACAATAGTTTTTTCCCCCTCAGAATTAGACTTTATAACTTGCAATTCTGAGTTTGTATCTTACAATTCTGAGAAAAGTCAGAATTGCCAGTTTATATCTTGCAGATATCTAAATGTTTTCTCGCACTTGTGTTTACAGCTTGCAATTCAGATTTTTTTCTTGCAATTCTGCGAAAAAAGTTAGAATTTTCAGTTCTGACTTTTTTCTCAGAATTGAAGATATGTAATTGTAAGACAATTTTTCCCCCTCTCAGAATTAGACCAGATTAAATTACACAATTCTGACTATTTTTTTTGTCACAATTGCGAGTTTATATAAAAATCACAGTTAGCTTGTTTTATTTTTTATTCAGTGGTGGAAACAGGCTTTTCTAGTTTCTCCTTTGAATGTGTTTTTGCATTCGACTGTGCTGCTTTTCTATTGCTTTTCTTCTGAGGATTTGCAAAATGAACATCTTAGGACACTGAGCTTACATCTTGCATCTTTTGCAGCATCTTATGGAAAAAACATGGCTCTCAATTTAGGTCATCTCTTAAAAATCATGTCTCGAGCTTTAGTTTTTTCCCCATTCCTAAACAAAAAATACATTCTTTTAGAACCATGTTTTCGTAAAGTCCAAAGGGACTTAAAAATGAGGAACATCACAAGCAAAGTGTCAAACAAAGTGCCTTTGTTTATGGTCGTAGATCAGGTAAGTGACTGGCAGTTGTTATGGTTGAATGGACTTTTTCATTTGGCCAAAAAGTTTGCAGTTCTAAATCTACAGTATTATTTCGCAGGTACTGCAAACTTTTACTTCAAAAGATCAAATCAATATTTCACAATATGACCCATTTAAAGTTGCATAAAGCTTTTCACCTGTATGAAGAACTCTCTGGCCGTCTTGGGTGTAGAGAAAACCACCACCACTCCCACTTTAGCATCCACAATGTGATTGAGAATCTCATTCACCGCTTGCTCTGGATCGCTGTATACAGGAATCAAGCCCTGATACGCCACACAGATAGACTCCTCATTGGCCATACTGGAGAACTGCTGCTGACCCTTCTGTCCGTATTCGTCGTCACTACCTACTACAGACACCCAGTTCCACCCAAACTCTTTCAAAAGCTGCACCATGGCCACAACCTGCCAGCGATCGCTGGGGACTGTGCGCATGAAGGACGGAAAGGTCTCTTTGTCACTGAACATGTCGCTGGTGGCACCATAGCTAATCTAAAAATGCGCAGTTAGAGAAATTCAAAAACAAGAGGAATATCTTACTAGTTGTATTTTGCATATAGGTGAAAGTATGTTGCATCCTTTAAAGGAGAAGTCCACTTCCAGAACAAAAATTGACAGATAATGTACTCACCCCTTGTCATCCAAGATGTTCATGTCTTTCTCTCTTCAGCCGTAAAGAAATTATGCTTTTTGAGGAAAACAGAATTTTTCTCCATATAATGGACTGATATGGTGCCCCGATTTTGAACTTCCAGTTTAAATGTGGCTTCAAACGATCCCAAATGCAGTTGTAAACAATCCCAGCCAAGGAAGAAGGGTCTTATCTAGCGAAATGATCGGTTATTTTCATAAAAATAATACAGTTTATATACTTGCATACTATTGTCAAACATTCATCTTGTCTCGCTCTCCCTCAGCTGTTTTTTTCCAGTTCATGACAGTTAGGGTATGTCGATAAAAACTTCCCATCTCATGTTCTTCCTTAACTTCAAAATCATCTTATATATTGCTGTTTTACCTTTTTTGTTAAGGGTGTTTGATCTTCTTTGCATGTTCACTTTGCATAGACTGGGTCCATACTTCTGCAGCGATGTAGGATGATTTTGAAATAATTTTTGAAGTTGAAGGAGAAAATACGATTGGAGTTTTTCGACAGACCCTAACTGTCTTGAGCCAGAATACACAGAGTTCAGGGAGAGCAAGACAAGACGAGCGTTTGAGATTAAAAAGTATTTAAATTATCTTTTTTAATGAAAATAACCAATCGTTTCCGATCCTCGGTTGGGATCGTTTACAACCTCATTTGGGATCGTTTGATCATTTAAACTGCATTTTGGAAGGTCAAAATTGGGGCATACCAGTCCATTATATGGAGAAAAATCCTGAAATATTTCCCTCAAAAAACAAGTTCTTTACGGCTGAAGAATGAAAGACATGAACATTTTGGACGACGAGGGGGTGAGTACATTATCTGTAAATTTTTGTTCTGGAAGACTTTATATCAACTCACCAGTGGCATCAAGAAAAAACCAATCAGCTTGCCAATAACTGGGACCAACTCTGAGCTGTTTGGTCCTATGATAGCTATAACACGAGGCTTGTAGTCGGTGTAGTTACAGGCAACATCCAGTTCTTCTGTTGACTCCCTTGTGAGAAGCTGAAGGACGGGCCTCATGACAACGGCTGGTTGCATGCAGGTGTCGTAACTCTCAAATCCCAGTGTGATTCCAGGGAGAAGATTGGGTTTAGAGTTGATCTCATCCAAACAGTACTTCATTGCCAATGCGAGAGACAGACCATATGTGTTTATACTGCCAAAACAGAAGGATAAAAAGTGATTTTAGAAGCAATGCATTTTCACATCTCTAAACTATGTGGCTTCCTTAAGGATTTTACCTGTTGCACTCAAGATCGTCAGGCTTCACCCGTTTGCTCAGTTCACTGGTAAGTTCGTTAATAGGGAAGAGTCCTCCTATCAGAATATCTCCAGGCGATTTGAAAAGACTTGTTGAGATGTTCCCAAACCACGATGGCTTCTCGCTGAATCCAGTCCCCAGAATGCCACAGAGTACCAAAAGTGTCCACTCCTTAGCCATTCTGAATTCAGAAGGCATGAAGAAGCACATCAATATATCATGGAACTTAATAAATGAAAGGGGAATAGCTGGACTGACCTCAGTTGAAGTATTGCTTAGGATTTCTTGTTTTGATGTGTTGTGATTCCCTCGGAAGCGAGTGATTATGATGGTTTGACGGTCAATCGATGACATGTAAATGAGTGAAATGCCCCACCCCACACTTGTGTGATCAGCTTTCATGTGCTTTGCATGTAAATTAAGGGGTCTACATCAAGTTTCATTCTGGCTTCACATGGAAATGTTCTGGTCTCTCCTCAATGTTCAAGCAAGTTTTAAATGACATTGATAATTCACAAATTAAAGCTCTTGTTTAGTCTCGCTTGTGCTGTTTTGTTAATTGGGCTTTTCCACTTTTGGTGCAAGGCTGTTTTCCAGCAAAGGTCAGCTGTTTTTTTTTTTTATTGTTCTTAAACAGTGAGTTACTTATCAGTCGCAGTATTTGTTCAGAAACACTTTGCATCATGCAGTGACAGAACACAAGCAGAGAAGAGAGATCTGGGTCAAAATATTTGTCTGGAGAAATGAGTGTTAGGTAAACATGGAAATGCGGCAGCTTGCACAATGCATTTGTACAGAAATTGTGGGAATTTCCATAGTATTTCCATTTGTTTGTGGCTTTGATTCAAACTGCTTCACGATGGATGCTGGCATGAACGATAGCAAATTAAACATTGAAAGACGTCATCGTAGACCTTTGGCACAGATATGCACAGCAAGAACTAAGAAATTATTTATACGTTTTCAAATGATTTAATATCCATCCAAATGTTTTTAAGATTTATTTTAAACTATCAGAGATTTGACGAGTTGTAGAATTGATTTTGTGACCTAAGACTTATGCATTTCTAATTCATTTCTACTGGATTTGCAAGTTACATAAAGTCATGCACATACTCAATACGCAATACTGTGGGAGCCTGTGGATTTGCGTAAATGTAACATCAGATGTATAATGTCAAAACTGTCGGTCAGATATTTGCATGAATTTTTGACTGTTGTTCAAATGAATTCCAGCCTCAGCCACATGTTTACAAGCGCTTTGCATACATTTGGAGCACAGGACGTAGCATTTCCATCTTGCATTTTCATTGGTCTTAATTCTTGTTTATATCTTTTTTGGTAAATCTTGCACAGATTATTGTGGTTGAATGGATTAAATGCAGAAATGAGAAACACGTGAGAGATCCATTTGATAGAGATATATTTCTCCCATGACGGATGCAGCTTGATATGACATTTTAAAACACATTACAGTTGATTTATTGGCTAGAGCTTTTTCAGGGAACCTTAATTGTATGTAACTACCCAGCTGACAACAAAATAATGTTTTAGATAGTAACCAAGGTTTTCTCTCGTTGAAGATGAAAGGAAAGAATTCTTTGTATCTTCCTGGAAATCTTGACGTCAACGGGTAAAGACACAATTGTCTATCCCGCTTTTAAATCTGCCTCAAAACTTTTTGCTACCTTTGATCTTTACTTTTGCTTTCTCTCTCTTCTTTTAGTTTGCATGTATGGCTTTCTTTTTTATCTTTTAGAAGAGAGAAGATAGTTATTGACTGGAGCGTATGATATAAAACAAGTTTTCCCCTGCAGTTTTTGGCTTTGATGTTCAGATGTGGATGTCAGCATAGGGGTATTTATACGTTGCCCAGCTGCAGAAAAAGCTGCATGTTCGGACGGCCTTCCTCGAGTGCACCGGGTGTGTTTTTGAGTGTGCGTAGTTGGATCTTCCACCTTTCCTCTTCCTGCATGCGTAGGTGTGGTTGGGCGGGTTGTGTGCGTAGGTGTGGGTTTGAGTGAGTTATTAGGAAGCTGCGCAATTGCTGTTTGTTTTATGCTCTGAGGCTGCATTAAACATGCGGGTTTACAGTTGATTCATTAAATCTGGCACTGAAATGTTTTCCTTTTTTTTCCCTTGACAAACTACATACTCTGTGAATGCAAGATGATATCTTGGCATCTACAGTAGCTACAGTTTCTTGGACTGTAAGTTGTTGAGTGACTTACAGTACACATAAAACTGGAGTTTTAGGACTTTTGTTGCATGTCTGTTACACTGTCAGCAATAAAAAAGTAGTTTTAGTGGCACAACAGCTTGCTATTGCAGAAAAAATCGTAAAGTTACACATTATATTCTACTAAAAGGTGTATATTAAAACTAATTTGCATTATTTAGGCGTAGATAAATCATGGCCCAAAACTTATTTTCAATTGGAAAAATAATTTTAAAATGTTTTCACAAACATTTTGAATGTTTTTGCACAACACTTTTTTGTCACTTATAAGTTTTATGACATGATTTTTAGGAAAGAAAAATGGAAACTTTAGTGGTACAACAACTAAAAGGTGCTTATTAGTACAAATTTATGAATATATAAAGCATGTATCTGGCCTCAATGTCTCTTTAATAGGAAATATGTCGAAGTAAATTTTAGTTTGTTAAAACATTTGCAAAAAAAATGGTACATTTAGTGATAGACCAGCTTATTACTGTGGCAGTAATCTGAAAGGTACACTTTTGTAGCTTTTATATGCCACTACAAGGTGCATATCTATACTAATTTGCATTATTTATGAATAGATTAAGCATGTATCTGGCCTCAGACTTCTTTCAGTTGGAAATATGTCAACTTAGGAAAGTAAATTTTAGTTTACTATAGTACCTTTAGTGGTACAATAGCTTGTTATTGTGGCAATAATCTGAAAAGTACAGTTTTATACCTCATGTACCACTAAAAGGTACATATTAGTACCAGTTTGCATTGTTTATGAGCAGATAAAGCCTGTATATGGCCTCAAACATATTTTCAGTTGAAAATGCATCAACTTAGGAAAGTAAATTTTAACTCATCAAAATGTTTTCGCAAAAAATGGTACTTTTAGTTGTCAAGAGCATGTTACTGTGGCAGTAATCTGAAATGTACACTTTTGTACCCTTTATATGCCACTAAAATGTTCATATTATTTCTATTTTGCGTTATTTATGGATAGTTAAAGCATGTATTTGGCCACAAACTTACTTTCACTTGGAAACATGTCAACACGGGGAAGTAAATTTTAGTTCATTGGAACAATTTCATAAAAACATAGTACCTTTAGTGGTACAATAGCTTGTTATTGTGGCAGTAATCTGAAAGGTACAGTTTTATACCTCATGTGCCACTAAAAGGTACGTATTAGTACCAATTTGCATCGTTTATGAGTAGATAAAGCCTGTATATGGCCTCAAACATCTTTTCTGTTGGAAATGCATTAACTTAGGAAAGTGAATTTTAACTCTAAAATCAGTACAATTATTTATGGATAGATAAAGCATGAATCTGGCCTCAAACTTGTTTTTAATTGGAATTATGTCAACATGGGAAAGAAATTATTAGTTCATTGAAACATTTTCACAAAAAATGGTGGTACAATAGCTTTTTACTGAAATCTACACTTTTGTATCTTTTGTATGGCACTGAAAGGTGTATATCAGTACTAATTTGCATCATTTATGGGTAGATACAGCATGTATCTAAAACACCTTAACATAATCCCAGTGTTTTCATGTTTGTCACGCTTTTAAGTGCTTTTCTCAGCAGCGCAATACATTCTCATGTTCTCACATTGCACTTTTATCTTTTCTGTAGTGAATACATTGTTCCTTTAGTCAGACAGACTTCATACATTGGCTTTTGAAAAGTTTCCAACACACTAACACACTAGTGGTATGTACCTTGAAAGATTATGTATATTTTGACCTTTCACGTACCATCCTGTACCACACGCTTGTTTCTCCACAGGAAGCCACTAGGTGGCAGGACTGTGTCTGCCAAACAGCATGCATTGCACATGGGTTGAGGATGCATCTTAGCATGCGTCCTGATGTGCCCTGCTTGCACAATATTCCAGAGTACTGCTCATTAAAAAAGGGGTAATGACTATAACAGTATGCTTTTACTTTTTGTTTTAATCAGCAAACTAAAATACACAAATAAAAGTGACTGGAAGTTTTATCAGCTGGATATACAAATCTGATTAGGAAAGCAACGGTAGAGCACACAGATCTAGTGATATGCACGGAGAGGGCAAACGAGACATGCGTGGGTGGACGTTGATGGCCTCGGGGCCGTAAAAGGGTACGCTGTGTAGCCAGAGCGTGTTTGGACAGCTGATATCATGGGTTGAATGTACCTGCTTTCAGGGAACGGAGATGTGACCGGTTATGAGTCTGCTCGTCCTATCAGCAGATAATTACTCTGTCAACATCATGTGTGTTTGGTTTGTTCCCCGGTGTGTAGTTTACGCCTGAGATTTTACAGCTTGCGTAAGAATGTTCCGCTGCCGCTATTGCTCAGGTCTGCAGCTTTGTTGTGTTGCGTAGGATTGTATTTTCAGGGAAGAACGCATATGTGATCTAACTTTATCCAGAAAGCATCAGTTTGCAAATGTCAGAAAGGTGCATGGACGCAGTATAGAGTGTTGAAAGCTAGTGCTATGATCTCCCAGAATACTTTTTCTAGCCTGAATCCCTCTGGACTCACTGCCTTGTTCTGCTGGACTTCCATTTGTGTTGCATCCAAAACCCCCCGCTCCCACCAGACCCCTCATGTTCCTCTCTCTCCCCACCCCGTGAATGGTTGGATGAGTCCAGCTCTAATCTCCATCAGCGGACTCAGAGAACACTGGGCCCGTTGTCAACACGCTGGCTAGATCCACCACAGTCACTGACAAATTATTAACTAGGCTCTTCGTTCTCTGCCTCACTTGATCCTTGCTTTGCTCTCTCTCCCACTTTCTCTGAAAATCATGCTCTCAACATGCTCCTTTGTCTTCATATACGGCTAATAAGACAAAAAATGATGCTTTGTGGTATGTTTGCATGTACATAAATGCTTTGGCAGATGTTTTCTGAAGAATGAATATAGTTTGGGAATACTGATCGAGTGTTTAAATCTTCTAGAATAACAGGTTTTCCTGTTATATATATATATATATATATATGTATATATTTTATATATATATATATATATGTATATATTTTATATATATATATATATATATATATTAGCTGTTGTCTTCTATTCTTGGGACAATTCATACTTTCATTCATATATATATGAAGAGTTCATTTACAATAACAGATAACCCAGTTGTTATTAATCTTCAGAAATCATGTTTTTTATTGTATTAGTATGTCTTATTATTTGATAGTATATATATATATATATATATGTAACCCCTGACCACAAAATCAGTTATAAGTGTCAATTCTTTGAAACTGAGATTTGAACTATTTGAAAATCTGGAATCTGAGGGTGCAAAAAAAATCAAAATATTGAGAAAATCGCCTTTAAAGTTGCCCAAATGAAGTTCTTTGCAATGCATATTACTAATCAAAAATTAAGTTTTGATATATTTATGGTAAGAAATTTACAAAATATCTTCATGGAACCTTATCTTTACTTATTATCCTAATGATCTTCAGCATAAAAGAAAAATTGATAATTTTGACCCATACTATATATTTTTGGCTATTGCTACAAATATACCCATGCTACTTAAGAATGGTTTTGTGGTCCAGGGTCAAGGTCATATATATAATAAATTACATTAATAAACAACCATGCTTAATAAACACTGTAAAAGTGTTGTTCATGGTTTGATGCCTAATGCATTACCTCAAAACATTTTGGAAAGCGTTACTAGTATTGTACTATTCTCTGTGCATTACACTAGAATAGAAAAAAGTTTTTTTGCACTGAGTAAAATTGCGCACAGCACCTTTAAGGAAAAGTACCAGTATGGTTGCAACCACAGCAATTGCATCACCTGCGGGGTTTGAGATAAGATTGCAAAGTGCAAATAAGAACGCAGTGTTAATATACTTCTAGAACTATAGTAGGATGCGCACAATGCCACTTTATAAAGGTAAGAATGGTAAGGATTGTTTTGACATTTGACGTCTGAATGTTACCAGTTGGCCTGCTACAGTTTGTTTTATATGATATTTAATGATGTCTGATTTTATGTGAGATTGTCATTCATTTTATTGGACATATGCATTAGGGCATCAAGTATCTTAACCTGTAATAAACAAAATAGAGTGTGTTTTGTGTTAAGAGTGTGTTAATGATGGTTTTATGTTTTGGCTGAGCCTGCCACCCGCAGTTAAACACATACGACTCATCCTCGTTTCCTGTTGTCCCCCTTTATCTACAGTTGTCCAACCTGTTCTTCTGGTTCCCATGGGCTGTGTGTAACTGTATGCACTTTGTGAATGTGTGTCTATGTATGTGTGTGATACACACACACACATACACACACATGCATAGTCATGGGCACAAACATAAATAAACACTGCTTATGTTGTAGAAAATCTACTGGATGATTATTTTTCTCCAGTTAGATACTTACCCACCTGTCACATATCATATACAGACTCTGTAATGAAAGTCAAACAAGTTAAAGCTAAATAGAAGGAGGAGGTAAAGAAAACAAAACAAGCTGAATGAAAATAACAAATACTTAGTCTTGTGCATCATAAAACCCAAGAATGATTTAAATGATCGGCTGACCCTTTGCAAACAGAATGCCTGCATGTTTAATCTCTTCAAAGCTAACCACATTTTTGCACATTCAAAGTGTTTTTGAAGAGGGAGAGATAAAGCGAGAGTGAGGACTGAACCGGGTTCCCGCTCTGTGTTATAATTACACAGCATTTCATCAGTTCTAAAAGAGCTCAGAATTGAACACCCAATTGTCACCTACAAATATAGAAACAGCGATGTGCATTCTAACCCTGCAACAAGAATAGGTGCTGCTTACCGACACACGCTCAAACGCGCACATATGCATATAATCCGCTCTGAGCTTCCCATTTGGCACGCACACTCGGATGAATTCAGCACTGCTCATTTAATTTAGTTTTCAAATGTAATGAAGCATACATTATGAGCTGTCGTAATGTAATTCAGCTGCTCCCTACTGTAAAATAGTAAATCATTAGGCTCCTCCACGACCATTAGGGACCTCCAGCAACCTCCATTATGGTTACAGATTACAGTTTGCGAATCCTCTACAGCTATAATCATTACAGTTCTTGAAATTTAGCTTTTGTGGTTTTAATGTGGATGTTTATAATGAAAGAACTGGCTTTTGTTTGTGTAGCAGAAGTTTAAGGGCAGATTTTCTGAAATGGGTTAGTGTTTCTGTAACTAAAATAGTAGAGCATGTTGGTAACAATGGCGAAATGTACATCTTGACTGTTGCTTTGAATAAAAGTGTCGGCCAAGCACATAAATGTAAATGTTTGCCTCCTTGTTTCTAAGGCCGCTTGTTTAATAAGGCTGAGAAAATAAATAGATGCATTGCAAATGATTCTGCATTGATTCTGCTATCTGATCTCATAATGAAAACGTACCTGTGGGAACTTGTTCGCAAGATGCGACATACATACCAATAAGTACATATCGCTGCAGTTTCCAACAGAAATGAACACTAGAGGCGGTAAAACAGCGAGCACTTGTAATTGTTTTCATACACAATTATGATTACAGCTCCATATATTTCGCTTTCCGGTCATAACAAACTTGCTTGATAGCTCAGCCGGCACAAAGTTAGACTTAGGATGCAGAGTCCTTGGGTACAGATCTTGTGAAAAAAATAACTCATGATAAAAGAGCTGATAGATAAGAGATTGAAAAACAAGCTAAAGCGGCATGCTTGCGATTTGGGTTTTTACGTCGCATTCGCTTTTGTTCATACTATAGGGTAGGTTTTGGTGAAGTCCAGATGGTACATTATTTTCAACCTAATCTCATGACGAAAGCGTATCTGGGAACTTTTTGCAAGATGCGAAATGCATACCAATAATAAGTACATATCACTGCATTTTCTAACAGAAATGAACACTAGAGGCAGTAAAACAGAGAGAACTTGTAATCTTTTTCGTACACAGTTATGATTACAGCTCCATATGTTTCGCTTTCCAGATGTAACAAGCTTGCTTGGTAACTCAGCCGGCACGGAATTGGACATAGGATGCGGAATCCTTGGGTACAAATCTTGTGAAAAACATGACTCATGATGAAACAGCTGAAAGATGAGAGATTGGAAAACAAGCTAAAACGGCATGCTTGCGATTGCGTTTTACAGAGCATTAGAATTAGTCAGAACTGCGGTGACATGTACGAAAACAACGTCACATAAAATGTACCATGTATGTTCATCAGTTCCACTGAAAAAAAAAGAACACTCTTTTAGCTCCACTTAGTGGACATTTCACAGCGAATATGTTGATATTTTGCATCTTGCAAAAAAGTTCCCACAGGTACGTGTTTGTCATGAGATCAGGTTGCGATTCTACAAGATACAAGATATTCCAAAAGCATCACGATTCTCTCTCGAATCGATTCTGAGCTTAGTTTTGAACAGTAAATGGCACTGCATGCCTTAGAAACAGCTGTACTCTGCTTGCTTCCAATTCCTTACACACACTTGAACATAAAATAATCATTCATAAAGTTTGAAAATGTTGAAGCGAATTACAAGGGTGTTCACAGTGGGCTGTTTACATTAATTTCGCATCATAAAAACCAAGGTCATAAGAGCCAAGGTGCAATTACATGACGCACCTTCAGCGCTCTTCTTCATAAGCATATGAGTGTGCAGTTAAAAATTAAATTAGAGCGCCATCTGCTGTTAAAAACTAAGCTCAGAATCAATAAAGAATCTCAGAATCGATTCACAGATTGCAGTGCATCAATTTATCATTGCAGTCCTGCTTTTTAACTTCTACACTGTAAAAAGTTTTCACCAGTTTCAACTTAAAGTTTAGCAGCTGACTTAACATTTTAAGTTAAATCAACTTAAAAGTACAAGTCATTTCAACTCACAGGTTTAATCAACTTAAAAGTACAAGTTATTTTAACTCATTTTATTGTCATGAGTTAAAATGACTTAGTAGTAGTAACAACCCTGTCATCAGATCTCTCTGGTGGTTTGGTTTACATTTATGGATTTTGGTAGACGCTTTTATCCAAAGCAACTTCCGTGCTTTCAAAATAGTCATTAACATTTGATTCGTTCTTGTTTTCCCTGGGAATCAAACCCGTGACTTTTCAGCTTCTTTCATGATTGTTAGTCTGTGAGATTTTTCTCACCAGTTCTATCCTAAGCCAGGCAATCATCATAAATCCAGCCGCTTAGAATAACAATAGCTCACCTCTCCTTAACAATGCACTCAGTTTAAGGTGGTTTGTTTCATGTCTGTAGTGTTTACAAAATTTACCTTAGCTTTAAAGGGTTTATTGCAATAATGATAGTGATGCTTGCCTTTCACTGCCATTGACAACAGCAGAATCTACATAAATATTTCACATTGTTTGTTTACAATCAACGCACTCGTTCAAATTAGTTCCCAAGACCCGGTAAAGGCTTGAAAGGTGTATTAAGGGTTAAAACAAGCTGTAAGAATGACCTCTGCAGGCTAGTGTTCGACATAATTGCTTAGACCTCCCCAGGTAGTTGTTCTTGGAAATTTGTAGCACAAAACACCCCTAAGTAAACCGGAGAAGCAGGGGTGAAAACATTCTAGGTTAATTGACAACTGTACGAACCCCTGTGTTGTAGCCACAGGCTGAAGCCAAAGGGAGCGTGTGTGTGCATGTGTAAGTGCAATTATCAAGCTTATGTAAGAGTAGAAGTGGCCCAGAAGCAGTCAGGCATGCAATGCAAGTTCTCTGTCCTTTTCTAGATCAGTGGTCTGTATGGGACATTAATGCTTAGAATTAAATTAGAGAGTGTTAGAGTGAGTCTAGAAGACCCTCATAAATTTAAAGAATGCAACATGACATTGCAACAGCAAGATCACTGTTAAAACTAGGAAATGCATTGCATACTAGTTGGAAAAAGTGTTTTATCCCCTCTTTCTTATTAAATAAGATGACTGAATATTCCCATTTTCGAAAATCCCACCTGTCGAGACGCATTCTCACTCCTTGTGACTCACGTAACCACTTTTCCCAGATTCCCACCTGGAGTCTGGAAACGGGATGCTTTTTTTAGTTGCTTTTTTTCGCCCCAGGCTTTCGGTGCAAGTCTGGATTTGATTTCGCCACTGTCCTGTTCATTCAAGACAGGCTGATATTACCTGACTGGTCGTGAGTCACAAGACCCTCTATGCCTCATAGGTTTTCTATAGAACGGAGGGATTTAATTATACTCCAGGTGAGCGGTTAGTCATCTGTCAGATGTGTAGGCGCATCCTGTATGACAGAAGGGAGAATAATATTCTCATTTTAAATGGAAAAATAATTGTAGGATAAGAGTGGGTGTGATTTTGCGCTACCATCTGACTTTATGAGACTATAAAACTCCTGTCATCGAGATCACGCTATTGGGGTAATTTAGAAATAGAACATTCATTAAATGTGTGATTTTATTACAGGGCTAATTTCAGTGCAAAGATAGCCTGGGGTTGAAATTATAATGAAGGAAGAATGCTGCAAGAACAATGTATAGTTGGTGCACTTAAAGGATTAGAAAATTTAGTCATTATTTACTCACCAATATGTCATCCCAAAATGGTATTACTCTCCTTCTTCTGTGGAATATAACAGATTTAGAGAAATGTTTCAGTGGTTTCGTTGTCCATACAGTGGAAATCAACGCAATCCAGTGTTGTTTAGTCTCCAGCTTTCTTCCAAATATCTCATTTTGTAGTCCGTAAAAGAAAAATGCATACAGATTTGTAACCACATGAGGGCGAGTAGATGATGACGATATTTTGGGTGGACTATCCCTTTAAATACAGGTCAATTTTTGGATTACTCATAGCGAAATCCCCAGAGAGATTACTTTAATATCTCAATTGCATCTCCCAGAATTCTTTTTTTATTGTTTCTAAGAATTTGCTCTTACGAATAATACTGTCTTCTTTGAAGTTTCAGACAAGGCCCTCATAAGCTGTGATCAGATTCATTATGAACAGAATATTTTATTATTTTTCAAAACAAAATTGTCTAAGCTATGTTAGCCTCATTAATTTCATTTTCAAATAAATAAATAAAGTTTCTAAAATAAATTTCTAAATGACAAAAAAAAGATTATTGAAGTATGTTTTACAAGAAAATTATTTTTTTTTCCTTTAAAATTAAATGCCTTTTCTTTGTAATTATTTGTGGAATTAACTTGCAATTTCTAAATGAAAAAAATTAAATAAAGATTATTAAAGTATGTTTTACAAGAAAATCCTTTTTTGGTCTTTATATTTCAAAATTTCAAGTTTAATTAATTGTTACTTACCAATTGTTACTTTGTAATTATTTGTGGAATTTACTAGCAATTTCTGAGCGGAAAAAAAAATCCAGCAAAATAAATATTATTGAAGAATGTTTTAGCTACAAGAAAATCCTATTTGGTCTTCATACTTCAAAATTTCATGTTTAATTCAGTGTTACTTGCTGTTTCTGTGTAATTATTTGTAAAATTTCTAAATGACAAAAATAAATAAATAAATTAAACAAAAATGAGTGAAGTATGTTTTACAAAATCCTTTTTCGTTTTTCAAATCTGAATGCATTTTCTTTGTAATTATTTATGAAATTTAGTAGCAATTTCTAAATGACAAAAATTAAATTAATTAATTAATTAATACATAAAAAAGTATGTTTTGCAAGAAAATCCTTTTTTGTTCTTCAAACTTTAATGCATTTTCTTTGTAATTATTTGTAATTGTGAAATTTAGTAGCAATTTCTAAATGACAAAAAAATAAAATAAATAAATTAATAAATGAATGAATGAATAATACATAAATAAAAAAGTATGATTTGCAGGAAAATCCTTTTTTGTTCTTCAAAACTGAATGCCTTTTCTTTGTAATTATTTGTGGAATTTAAAAACAATAAAATAAAATAAAGATTATTGAAGTATGTTTTACAAGAAAATCCTTTTTTGATTTTTATTCTTCAGAATTTCATGTTTAATTCATTGTTACTTGCCGTTTCTTGTAATTATTTATGGAATTTACTAGCAATTTTTGAGTGAAAAAAATCCAATAAAATAAAGATTATTGGAGTGTGATTTAGCTACAAGAAAATCCTTTTTTTGGTCTTTATACCTCAAAATTTAATGTTTAATTTATTGTTACTTGGCATATATTGTGCTTATTTGTAGAATTTACTAGCAATTACTAAGTGAAAAATCTTTCAAAGTAAGTCCTACACCAAATTTTCTTCAGTATGCATTAATAATTGTCTCAAATGTGTCTGTTTCATATGTTATTTTAGAAGAAACTTACGAGAAGTTGTAAATACTTCAATGAAATATGACTGAAACCTCCATGAAGTATCCTAAGTGATGAAAGAACTGAGCAATAAAGCATTTTCCACTAGGTCGCCATTAAAAGATCCCAGTCTGACTGTAGTCAGACAAAAGTAAAGAACACCCAGTTTGCTTTATTTCACTCTCTACTCTATAATTAAGTGCGTAACGGCAGCAGCAGAGACGTCTTCCCTGGTTTTTAATTATTTTTAGCGATATGGTGCCAAGGGCACCTGTGAGCAATCGAGGAAAGGACAAAAGGTGACAGAAGCATGCAGTTTAGCTTGTGACGGCATGAAAAACAGTTCCAAATAGGACTAAAATCAGTTTTGCTACCTCATGCTCGTTGTCATGTCAGCATAACAATAAGTATTGTTATTTGAAAAGGCGGAGGAGGTGGTAAGAATCTAATTTGCCTGCAGTCATGATGCAAGATTTGTATGCAAATGGTCTACACTGTAAAAAACTATTTGTTGAATCAACTTAAAATAATTTGTTACCTGGCTGCCTTAAAATTTTAAGTTCAGTCAACTCAAAAAAAGTTTATTCAGCTTGAAATGTTAAATTATACTAAGTGACAACTTAGATATTTGAGTTGATTCAACTTAAAATTTTAAGGCAGCTGGGTTACTTACCCACCTGTTAAGTTTAGAAAACACAAATATCTAAGTTGTTACTTAGTACAACTTAACATTTCAAGTTGACTAAACTTATTTGAGTTGACTGAACTTAAAATTTTAAGGCAGCAGGGTAACAAATTATTTTAAGCTGACTCAACTAATTGTGTTTTTTATTTTTTACAGTGTATGGTAAATCAAGGTGTTGTACCATATGTAAAAATCTGAATGAATGATCAGGTTGATTTCAGATGGGGATGATGTCATCAAGCTGGGCACGCTTCTCAAACAGTAGTCCATCTCCTCCAGTATACCTCCCTTCGCTTTGTAGTGTCTGATGACTCAATCAGTTCTTTTGACTCTCAAGGTGGTTTACGTCACAATGGCCATCTTACAGGAAATTCCACATGACTTGAGTGCTGATCACAATAGCACTCAATGTCACTTCACGGATTGATTGTGCCAAAATGATACAAGTGTCATTTGCTCTACTAAAGCTGTAACCTCAGTTTAAATGAGCTGTCAGAGAGCTAAGATATCCCAGCAGCTGCGCTTCTGTTGTTGACAGTACCAGAGCAGACGTGTATGTGAATTCAAGCTGGGTGGCACATACTGTGCAAAGTTATAAAAATCAGTCTTTTTCGACTGAAGTGTTGGATAATTTGCGCTTGTTCATTTTTAAACAGTGCGTGCACAAATATGAACATCTAAATCATTTTCAGTTGAATTTCTAGTTATATTATAATCTAACGTTGTTACCGTAATCTAAAATGACTAATGCCGTGATGCTTGGTCATAGCGCCCGTTCGTGCATGTGTGTGTGTTTAGGTCATGTCAGAGGTTTGCGTGTGAAGGAGTGAGCCGGCTGTCAGTCTAAAACTAAAATAAGCAGGAGGATGTTACAGGTGCGTCCCTCTACTTTCAAAACACCTGTACCTGAGTCAGTCAGAGTTAATCACACCTCTGCCGAAGCCACGCCCACCGCTCCGAGCGACCTCGAGGAGACAGGAGACAGACTTCAAACGCACACACATACATGTGAAACACACACATGCCCAGCGAAGAGGAAAACGAGTTATGCTTGTAAGAGACGGAAATGTAATCCTTCAAATATGCAGTCCTGAAGAGAAAGGGTTAACGAGATATCGCAATAGGGTCATTTAAGGTTCAGCGCCGATCTAATTGACATCCTGTTTGCTTCTGTGAAGTACTGTTGCATGCGTTTGTGACTGAACTGATTTTTTAAAAACTTTTTGCAAAACCTCCTGAATCACTGAACAAAACTACGCCGTGCTAGGAAATACTACATCTTGGAGTCAATGAATAAACAGTTTGTGTCTCTGCAATGTGTTCAGCCTGATTCATCGCATGCCAAGAAAGCTTGTCATCAGTAAAATCTATAAATGTTCCTGATTGCTGTCCAATTAGCATTTTATTCTTATTGTATGTCAACTGTTGACTCACTTGTGGCTTCCTGTTTCTTCTCATTTTTATTTGTCCGGAGACACATCTGAATCAGTGTTGATACTTCACTCAAACGCAAAACTCCATCACAGCCTCTGATTAATAAAACGTTCCTCTCCATCAGATTTGGTTTTAAACACTGATGCTAAACAGAATCGAATCGCCTGGGCAACATGTTTTCAGGCGCATATGTTTGAAATTACAGCCTCTGGGATTCGGCCACCTTCTCTGTGTTGTCTGTTGATAATCAGTGTGGAAAACTTGGAAAAAAAACAGGAAACCATTTGTCCTGAGATGCACTTCAGATCTCCGTTCTGTCGCACATTAGCAATAGTATACCTCCATGTTATACGTCACTTCTCACACATCCATGACTCATGTGAATTCCATTGGCTTTAGTGTGCAACCATTGGCTCCCCCTAATCCAGGCTCCAAGGTGATTGGATGACAAAGAGGGGGTTCTTAGTCTGAGGGTGGCCTTTCCCAGCAGACGTTATGATATGCCGTGTTGACGAACACTTCCTCTGAGAAAATGGCAGTGATATGGATTCGAAATCTCCAGGATGTGTGAGATTAAAGGGATAGTTCTTCAAAGAAAATTATATTTTGTCATCGTTTACTCACCCTCGTGTCATTCTGAAACCGTATGGCATTCTTCTGTGAAACACGAAAAAAGATATTTTGAAAAATGATCACCAAAAAAATCTAACTACTTGAGAAAAGTCTAAAAAGCCACATTAATTTAGAAAAAAACGACCTAAAATGCAAACGCGAGAGAAAAAACACTTTATTCACAACATGACCTACTTCAGTGCCCAATTAATTAACTAATTAAATATTTGAAAAATGCATCTTGCAATTAAAATCATGACATAAGGGTTAGTAAATGATGAACGATCCCTTAAACAGATATAGATATATACATAGATGCCTCATTAGCTGCAGTTTCTATGGAAGCAGTCCACTGTACTAGGATGGTCAAAGGCAGTCTATAAACACTCAGCAAGTTGACTATGCATCTGCAACCGAGTTATACATGTGTGAATATCTATATCTGCAGTAGACCTCAGCAGATGATTTTGCTAAAGTAACAACAACAAGACAAAGCTGTTAGACAATATGACATTAAAAATGACTATAGTTGAAAAACCTAACAAACACATTCTTACCTGTGAAAGGTTGTACAATTTCTTCGGGTGTTTAAATCTTGGTGGTTTGTCTTAGAAAACCATTTCCAGGTTTAAATGGAGAATTGGAATTTTTTCCTTTTTTGTAACTGTTTTTTTTTTTTGGATTCATGATATGTTTCATGAGATTATTATTATTATTATTATTTTACCTTTTTTTTAATGTCAATTCGGTGGTGGAAACCACCACCTCCCAGGGCACTTTTTAGGCAACCATGTCACCTGTGCTGAATATTTTAAACATTTCAACTTAATCATTGCATTTCAATTTATTAACCCTATTTAAATACATTGCCAATTTGAACAATTTTGTTTTTTGGCTGATAAAACAAAAGTACTAGCATATATACACACACACACCAGAGGTTGCGCTAGACTTTAACATTGTCCGTCATTTTGACGGACAGGGTTGTAAAAATTCCATCATAATCTATTATTACCCGTCATTTAATATATTTATATTTGAATTAGAACAACACATTTGATTGCTTTTATTTTTGTTCACATTTTAATTTGTAATCATGAACATACAGGAAAACACCGTAGTGTTTAAAAACAACAAAATACACTGGGTAAAAAATAAATGATAAATAAAATAGATTTCTCGATTTTAATAGATTCTTATTTTAAATCACAATCAATATTTTGGTCTATGCTGTTTTCAGCTGATGAATGAACAGTGCGTAGTGCGTCTTCCTTCCAATAAATAGCAATAGGCTAGGCTTTGTGTTTCTTTTGATATAAAACAAAGTCTCAGATTTCAAATTCTGTCCATTTTATTAGGAAATTTAAGCAATAAATACTGTTTTGGCACTCTTTAATGTGATGTGATAATAGTTGTAGTTTCTCTGTACTCGCCTTTGCGTAATCAAACGCATAGGAAAACATTCGTGACAGTCTTGTTTTTATTGCTGCCAGACTGGAGCGCACCAAATGGACAGGGGTGGGATTGCAGGTAAAATCTACAATAGATCACCCTCAGTATAATCTCTCAAAATGACTGACGGCCTTCAGATTTTTCCGTCACTGATAAAAAAATTCCGTCAGTGACGGTGAACAGCACTATCTGGAATCTGAGGGTGCAAAAAAATCTAAATATTGAGAAAATCGTCTTTAACGTTGTCCAAATGAATACATATTACTAATCAAAAATTAAGTTTTGATATATTTACAGAAGGAAGTTTACAAAATATATTCATGGAACATGATCTTTACTTAATATCCTAATGATTTTTGGCAGAAAAGAAAAATCAATAATTTTGACTCATACAATGTATTGTTGGCTATTGCTACAAATACACCCGTGCTACTTAAGACTGGTTTTGTGCTCCAGGGTCACATGTTACATATTTCAGTTTGATTAAATACAGTGTAAATTTGAACAATTTTGGCTGATACAACTCATAACTCTGATTGCTTATAAAAGTAATGGCATACTCTTTTCAACTTGATTTTAGACTGATATACACTATAGTGTAATACGAAGAGGGTTTTTGTACCCTATGACCCAGTATGAAGTATGACTAACAGTAATCATGATGCTTGTCCCAGCAAACCCCACTAATTACAGCAGCAAGAGTGTATGTTTCAGGATAGTGGGCTAATTTGCTGTTTGACTCCAGTGGAATGTGACTGCTGACTCAATGTGTCTGTCAGTATGTGTAGATTAACACATACACTCCTTCCCTTAATGGGGGTCACTTGTTGCCTTACGTCAGATTTCCGGTAACCGTTTGCAGATTTCGGGAAGGGGGTCTTCAAAGTTTCTCAACGATGTCGTGTTTATTGCCGCCAAACGCTGAATTAGAGCATCAGTCTAAACACTGAGTCATTGTGTGGAGTAATAAGTGAGGTCTAGCACCCTCCCCGTCATGTTTATCTTAAAATGAGCCTTCTTTTCTTGTCATTGTTTATTTTGATTTCCAGGGTGGTAGAGGTTGGAAATGATGACATAATCAGTGCCCAAGTGGCCCATTCAAAGAGAGCGAGTGAGAGACAAACTGTACTAATGCACCACACCCTTGCGTGTCTGAAGCGGCGTCCGTTTGCAAGAGTGCTCATATCGCCGTGTACTTCTGTATGTTTGCGTCTGGATTGCCTGGGCTCGCCAGGCCTCTTGTCTCTTAGCGTGCTGTCAAAACAAACAGCCGTGCACAAAAGCACCGCCGGTCGGCCTTCTCCTCCCTGGCCCACCTTGAAAAACTCAGAACTGGCTCATCTGCTGAGATCTGGGGAAACCCTTTATCTCTGCATCAGACCCATTAGCCAGCTCCTCCTTGTCACATTGTAAGTCTGGATTGCACTGCTAAAAAATATGAATGAGCCACCCTAGCATTGTTACACCTCAGTGACAAACGCAGAAGTTATGACTAAATGACATATTTATCTATTCTTTGATTTGTTTACATGTTAGAATGACAAAGCGGATACTTGATTGATACATATATACTTAATCGATGATGTCAAAATGATCATGTTTCGACTGCATAGATAATTAAACAGATTTTTTTTTTGATCAATACAGTAATGTCTTTGTTCCACCCATTTAACACAGTTTGGAAGTTTAACTCACGTGTTTGAATTTTAAAAGGTTCAAATATACTTTCTTTATCAGTAATTGAAATTCGAGTTTTGAAATTCGAGTGAACTGAGTTTCTTTGTATTTGGGAAAAAATGATCTTATGTTCTATAGAAGAAGGAAAGTCATATAAGTTTGGAGCAACATGAGAGTGATGACAAAATGTATACGTTAGGTGAAAAATTAATATGAGTTACATGTAGATTAGTTTATGGCTTCAGCTAGGAAACTAGTAAAATGGACTCAGTTTTATGGTTTGGCATCGTTAGGGTGAATATATGTCCTCTTTTTCTTAGACAAGTCTTATCCCATTTGCATGTAATACCTGAGTTTTGGCTTTATTTTCCTATTGACGTGCTCTACAGTCCTCAAGCATTATACCCAACTAACAGGAAACAACTCACAACTTTCACTCTGGTTATATAAGTTATGTAGTTAAAGTCTTACTTAAAGTTTATATGCACCTTGCAGAATCTGCAAACTGTTAATTATTTACCAAAATAGGAGGGATCATGCAAATGCATGTTATTTTTTTTTTAGTGCTGATATTTCACATAAAAGATGTTTACATATAGTCCACAAGAGAAAATAGTGGCTGAATTTATAAAAATGGCCCCATTCAAAAGTTTACATACACTTGATTCTTAATACTGTGTTGTTACCTGAATGATCCACATCTGTGTTTTTTGTTTAGTGATAGTTGTTCATGAGTCCCTTGTTTGTCCTGAACAGTTAAACTGCCTGCTGTTCTTTAGAGAAATCCTTGAGGTCCTACAAAAGTTTTGGTTTTTCAGCATTTTTGTGTATTTAAATCCTTTCCAACAATGACTGTATGATTTTGAGATCCATCTTTTCATGCTGAGGACAACTGAGGGACTCATACACAACTATTACAGAAGGTTCAAATGCTCACTGATGCTCCTGAAGGAAACACAATGCATTAAGAGCCAGGGGGTGAAAACTTTTGAACAGTATGAAGATGTGTACATTTTTCTTATTTTGCCTAAATATAATTTTTTTTTTTTCATATAGTACTGCCCTTCAAAAGCAATAGAAGATACGTACATGTTTCCCAGAGGACAAAACATGTTAAATTTAGCCTGATCTTCAAATTGAAAAAGTTTTAACCCCCTGGCTCTTATTGCATTGTGGAGCATCAGTGAGCCTTTGAACCTTCTGCAGTAGTTGCATATGAGTCCCTCAGTTGGCCTCAGTGTGAAAAGATGGATGGAGATGGAGTTCTTTGTGGATCCCACCTTCTCAGACACCACGATTGGTCGAATTTGTACCTTCATTACCTGCACGCTATTGGTCAAACAGCTTTTCAGTCTTTAAGCAAAAATGAAAACAATAGGAAAACAAAGTCAAAATATGGATATTTTAGGCAATTTAGAAATTTCAGTCAGTATATGTCTGGGAAAAAGATGTATGGTCACTCTAAGCATTGTTATGCAGAAGTATTTGACAACAGAATTCTGTAATTGACCAATCAGAATCAAGTATTCCAAGCAGACGTAATAAAGTATAACTATAGCACATGTGTCATGTCTGCACTGCAAGTAGATGCAGCAGACTTGCTTTTGCTAATCAGCAAGAATGTTGTTTACCAAAAGCGGCACTTTTAACACGTTCTCATACATGCAACACACACACAGTCACACACCATGTGCAAAACTCTGCCGTACACACACACACACACACACACACACACACCCAACACATCCCCGTGGAAGAATGATAAGAGGTTTTTAGGAATGTGACCTTTTGACCCTTGAAGCCTGCCTGGAGACGTCCACATGGACAGTAGGGAGACGAAACGGGTGATAGTAAATGGCACCGTAACAGGACACTTTCAATAATTGTTATTCAATATACTGTTACCTTCACGAAGAGTGACACAGATTCGAGTTTTAGGTTGCAGGAAGGGTATGTCTTGTTCGTCTCTCATCAGATCCTTGCAGTCGCGCATTTTTTTCTCGCTTTCATAAATCCTGACTTTCCAGTTTGACCAATTCTTTTTGTTCTTTTTTTCCACTCTGTCTTTCTTTCTTTCTGTCTATCTGTCTCTCTTTTGGCAACATTAAAACATGTCATGACCTTGATTCTGACATATGGAAAGAAATGACCTGGATAAGAAGGGCTTAATCCTTTCAAATAGTAGTGCATAATAGCATAAACACACACACTGCAATCACAAGCAGCCACTTAAATGTGTAAACCTACAAAAAACACATACAGCATAGAAGACACATGCAAACACACCTACCCAAAGAGACACAGAGACACACACACACACACACACACACACACACACACACACACACACACACACACACGTTTAGAGGTTAACACACTTTACAGAATAATAGTAAGCGCTTGCAACATGCAAAGCTAAATATTAACTGCTCCACAAATATTACAGGAAGAAAACTCATTGAAGCACAGACTTAATCAGGAACATTAAGTTTTCACGTTAATAAACTTGGTGATAAATTAGCCACGAATCAGAGCATGATGATTTACGTGTAGCACGGACAGTTTTGCCAGCCGTTGAATGTGTCGGCTGCATGCGGTGTGCTGGAAGTTCGGTGTGCTGTAAAGCAACCGTGAGACTTGGTGTACTGCAATTGATGACTATCCTGCGAAAACCATTTTTGCAACAACAGCCAAGGTTCAATCAAACCTCACCCACAGCGACAGGGGAAAGGACACTGACATATCCGACAGAGCTGGTTCTGCAAGTGTACAAGGACAAGCCTCTAGAATTGCCCTTAGCTTCCGAGGCTTGAGATTTACGCACCTTCTTACTCTGCTGTTGAAAACACATCTATTGCAGAAGTGCAGTGCATGTATTTTTTAGTAGTTTTGTCTTAATGTTCAGATAGTAGGATAATTTTCATTATTATTTAGGAATGTGCATTTTAGTACTTTTGTTAGGTTAGGGAGATAAATATGGAAGCCTGTTTCTGCTACTGAATAAAATGTAAAAAAAAAATTAATTGTGACTTTTTTGTCTCACAATTTTTTTTTGGAAATTATGAATTTACATGTCACAGTTCAGACTTTTTTTCTCAGAATTGCGAGATGTAAAATAGCAATTATAACTTTTTTTCACAATTGCGCCTTTATATCTTTGTCTCGTTTCTCAGAATTTTGAGACATAATCTCACAATTGTAAGTTATGAAGTCCAGTTCTGAGGAAAAATTGCGAGTTTATATCTCACAATTCTGACTTGAAAAGTTGCTGTTGGATGTTATTCTGACTTTTTTCTCTCAATTGCAAGTTTGTAAGATTTAAAACTCGCAATTGCATGTTATAATGTCAGAATTGCAAGATATAAACTCACAATTCTACAAAAAGGTCAAAATTATGAGTTTATAGCACTAATCTTATTGTAATTCTGACTTCATTTTTTAGAATTGCAAGTTTATATCTCGCAATTCTGACTTTATAACATTCAATTGCGACTTCATATCATGCAGTTCTGACTTTATAATTCACAGTTATGAGTTTATGTCACATTCTGAGAAAAAAGTCAGAATGAGTTCATATCTCGCAGTTCTGACTTTATAACATGCAGTTTTGACTTTATATCATGCAATTCTGACTACATGATTTGCAACTTTTTATATCACAATTCTGAGAAAAAAAGTCTGAATTGCAAGTTTATATCATGCAGTTGTGAGGGAAAAAGTCAGAATTGTGAGATAAAAAGTTGCAATTACCTGTTTTTATTTTTAATTCAGTTGCGGAAACAAGCTTCCATACTTCTCAACTTAATGAAAGAAATAAGTCCATACTGCTGTTTGTTTTTATTGGTAAATATTGTAATTATCTCAATAACTGCATGCAGCTGTTTTCAAACCACAGCTGGCCTGACTGGATTTCAGCACTCATTTCTAACTCCAAAAAGTTTAAAATATTATATCTTGTAGCAAGGAAATACACTTGATCCATGGTTTCAAGATTATCTTTTGCGACTTGTGGTTGTCATCTGATTTAAAGCTGCTGGTTGTGATTGTACCTGGGACAGACAGGCTGGTGCCAATGAGCCATAAAGCATATCTTTCTGATGGAATAAAAGATGCACAATGGTTTAGCTATGGGTTACAGCCGACATATCCTCTTTTGACATGCTAGATTTACATGCTTGCTCATGCTGGCAAACATGTAATTGTGGCTACTTACGGCTATACTTGCTTATTATACTCCGATGGATCTTATTCCGCCAGACTATAATAAAACTTCTGAGGCTGACAAGTGAAGTACTTCCTAAATGCAGGAGAAAAGCGATAATAGGATATCTATTTTTGACCAGCCCAACTGGGATATCACTTTTCAAGAGTCGTTTCCTTGAAAGCAGTTGAAAATAAGCAACATCTGCACATTGCATGACTGCAGTTCCCTGAGCAAGCTGGGCGAATTGGGCGGGAGGGGGTTTAGGCAAACCGTCTGAGTCATACTGTTTCCTCTAATACACCGGAAAAGGGGTCAGTGAGTAACGCTGGTCTCATCGAGTGGTTGAACAATGTAAACGATGTGAGGAATCCGACAGACGCAAACCCTTCCAGGACTATTATCTTAGCTCAGCCTGGGCTATTGAGTTCAGCTTCTAATGGATGACAACATCACTATGGAAACAAGTAAAACAAACAGTGCGTGGGTTTTACATGTAGATGAAACAGTAGACCCACAATTGCCATTCACAGTTGGGTTGATCAAAATAGCAGCTTCCTTAAGAACGGACAGCACACGTCTAAACAAAACCAGTAATCTTTTTGGAAGTTTACAGGTATGGTTGTTTGGCATTGGCTGTTCTGATTCCAAAGAAACTTTTTTTTTTGTTTTGTAATGTTTACATAATGAATGTCAATACATCATTGGCAGCTGAATAAATTAGTTGTTTGTAGACATTAATCTACAGGCAGACAGATGTATTCAGTGTCACACTGTGACTTTAATGCTCATGAATGTGTTTTTTCTGACCTTGCAGATTCAACATGAGTCACAAATGGGTCATTTGGCAAGCCATTTTTCAATTAAATCAAATGTTTGGTTTCCTTAGAAGGACACCAGTCGCTTTTTTGGCCGCAGGCTAGACCAACCACAATGTTTGACAAATTCCATATCTGACAGCCCAACCAATTAGCAGTGGTTTTCTGGAGAAACCCCCATTCCCATTACAATGAGCACTTCACCATCATTCATAGAAGTGCGCCTGTTATTTGTCTATTAGCTCAGTTAGGAAGCTCACAACTGACCCTCCCTCCGGCCAGATGGGCGTGGAAGTGTGTGTGCATTTGTATTAGCAACTTTACATTTATGCATTTGCCAGATGCTTTTATCCGAAGCGACTTACATTGCATTTAAAGTATGCATTTCATCAATTCATGCAATCGAAACCCCTAAGTATTAGTGCCATACTTTGGTTTCAAAGTAAAGATTAGAATTTAATTAATTTAACCTAAATTCGCAACCTTTTAGAATTAATAAATGAACAATATGAACAGGACTGATTCCATTTTTTAAAATAGAAAATGGTTGAATTTTTTTGATTTGCTCATTCAGATCCATCCAAATGAAATGATTCACTGGAATGAATCATATGCTATTTGAAAGAGAACCAATTATGAGTGTTTTTGGTTATTTCCTTAACGTATTTTAGAGTAAAATTTAGAGCAAAATTCAACGTGACATTTAAAAACATTGATGTAGAGTTACGTTACACTACGTTTTCGCTGGAAAAAATAGCTTGTTACTGGAAAAACTATGGTATTTTAAAACTGCTGTCACATTACTGAACGCTAACTGAAAAACTTAGTAGTGTCACTGTACTTTTATTTAGTTACTCCCCTATCCAGCCCAATCCAAAACACGAGATTTTATTGTGGAAAGATGTGGAGAATGTTTTTGTCTAAAGAGGATATTTGGGTATTGACTTAGTGAGCCTTATCTCAGTGTGCATAACACTGGGTTTTATCAGAACTGTAGGTAGATGGAAGCTGACGTGGATGTCCTGGGAACACTCAGCACCAGCGAGAAAGGTAAACACATCCAGGATAGTAAGGAAAAACAGATTCAGCAAAAAAGTAAACATTAATAAGACAGACGGATATAGGAGGAACCTGATATCGTGCAATACTACTAGACTCGCTGCTGCAAAGATAACTCGCGTGCACCAGAGAGACTCACCCTTAAGACTCACCCTGAAGGTGCAGTAGTTTCCAAGTAGTGACTTAATTTTTGAATTTGAACTGAATTTAAATTGTGGAAGCAAACAGAACTATTGAAGTTTCTATCACTGAATTAAAAAGTAAAAAAAAAGTTTTTATTTTTTTATCGAGATGGGAAGAATTTAGAATTGTGAGATAAAAAGTTGCAATATATATATATTTTTAATTCAGTGGTGGTAACTTCAATAGTTCTGTTTAAACTTGCAGTTCTGAGTTATAAAGTCAGAATTGCAAGATATAAAGTCACAATTCTGACTTTTTGTCTTGCAGTTCCATTATATAAACTCACAGTTCCAATAAATAAAGTCAGAATTGTGAGATAAAAACTCTGTTCTGACTTTTTTCTCACAAATGACAGAATTGTGAGACATAAATTTGCAACTGCAAGTTATAAAGTCCAGTTTTGAGGGGAAAAAGACAAATATGTTCTCAAAATTGCAAGTTTGTATCTCATAATTTTGACTTAACTTGGAATTGTGAGTTTGTATCACACAACTGTGGGAAAAAAGTCAGAATTGTGAGATAAAAAATAACAACTATCTTTTCTAAAAAAAATTTATTCAGTGGCAGAAATGAGCTTTCATACAGAACAATTTGGATTTGAATGCAAAGTATGCAACTAAATTTTTTTGTATACTGTGATTTTTACATTTGTTCTGACAAATTTTCAATGTTGGCTCGACAGTTTGATTTGAAGAAGCAATCCAGATGCGGAACTGCAATTCGTATTTGAATGCATGGAAGTAAAATTGAACTAAAATTTATGTTTGTTCATGTGGGTTTATTTGGTTACACTTTATTTTAATAGTCCACTGTAGACCTTCTGCTATAAGTAACTTTGCAACTACATGTCAACTAACTCACATTAGATTGTTAGTAGATGGTTGGGTCAAGGTTTGGTTGGTAGAGTAAATTGACAAGGTATTTTACCTTTTATTTTTTAAATAGAAATGCTGAATTTGTCATGATGTAGGTGTATCACAAAGACAAATTTGAATGTTGGCTTGACAAAGCCTTGAAAAAATGGACCTGAACCTGAAGTTTAAAGTTTTATAGGCCTTACGGACCGATGCCAATTCAAATTCCAAATCAGATTCCTAATTCACTTCGAATTCATACTTCTACTCACACTAATTTCTCAATTCAGAATTTTTTTACAACTTTGCTTAAATCCATTGCCACTTGTACCTGGTGAAAGAATTTCACACAGTGGATGCGAAGCACCCTCCAAACTAAATTGAATCTTGACTATTCATGGTGCACATACTGTCTGCTGTTTGCATCTTTCTGAGAACTGAACAGACTGTTATATAATCTGAATGGTGTAGATGAGACGGAACCTTCGTAACAAACGCACATTGTGCCAGATGCTGCGAGTCTGCCAGCATGGAACCCAGGACACTGCTGATAATACGGCCATTGTTCAATTCCCACTCGCTTGGTTCAGTGTACGACACTCCAGTTTATCAGCCGGTCCTGAACAGAGCTACTGTACTGCTGCAAAACGGTGAAAAAGTTAACAACAGGACCTTTGCCATTATGTTAAATATCTATGGGATGTCTGTCTGATAAGATGTACACTGCCAGTCAAAAGTTTGGGTCACATGTGACTAAATTTTGTCTGTAATGATCTTTAAAACCTTTTGATTTAAAGATTTGCTTGGATACGTTAAATTACATGCAATATTGAACTATAGTTTAAAACATCCCAGGGTGGACTTCATGAAATTGGTTGATGAAGACCCTCAAATGTAAGTTAGTTCTAATTTACATTTCTCCTATTTGGGTTATTTCTTAGTTGTGAAAATATAATAATGATAAATAAGTGTCCAAACTTTTGATAGATAGTGCATTGAGAAACTGAGAATTAAGAATAGATTTAAAGTACTGCTGAACGTTTAATTGCCAGTGTTGAAGTTTCAACAGTAAAAATGTTAAAACCTACAACTTTCCCACTTTCACTGACCAGTGGTTGACTATTTCTAAACACTTGTGCGTATCCAGTGTGCCAATTAGAGTTCTCCCAGGCAAACATAAACAAAATTAGGTCATCATCATGCTGTCCAAACGCCCAACCACGCAGATTACATCACATTGTGTGAGTGGCATTTGGATTATTGAAACTGACTTTGTAAAAACACGTGCGTTACAGCAAATTGGACAAACACAATTTGCCCATTCCTCTTATTTCCCATCTAGTGCCAACATGTCTGATGCTGTGCCTGCTCCATTCATGCTGGCGCAGCTGATTGACCCAAAGCGCTCAGCCCACAGAACTTGTGTGGGATGTGTTTCCTGTGAACCCGCCTCATTCTCATGACTCACAGACTGCGCCGTGGTCAGTGTAGGTGTCTCTTTACCCTCTGTCGCTACAGCAACCGTGGGTTCCCTTCACACCAGACTGTCCCGTGTGAATCACTAATGTAGATGGCGCCACTTTGTCAAAAGAATAAACACGAGTCTGTAAATATTGTCAAAGACCTATAATGTACACTGGGTGATTGTTTGCCTCATAAGAATTGACTGATATCATCCTTGTTTTCATTTATTGCCCCCTAATGATGTTTGAAGCCAACAGTGCAACAGTGACTGGCTGAGTAGTAAGGGATTTCAGAAAATTATCAATAAAAAGATGTAAGCCATGAATAAGTAAAAAAAAAAACTTTAAAAACCTTACTAAAAAAGACCAAGGTGGAAGACTGTGTAACAACTTTTTTAAAAGAAAATGAACTGCAAGATGTAAACTCAGAATTGTGAGATATAAATTTGAAATCGCAAGATGTAATCTAGATGTAAACTCAGAATTGCACTTTGTAAATTCGGAATTGTGAGATGTTAATTTGGAATTATGACTTGCAAATGCAGAATTTCGAGACTGTAAACTTGGAATTCCGAGATGTAAACTCAGAATTGTGTGTTGTAAACTCAGAATAATGAGATGTAAACTTGGAATTGTGAGATGTAAATTTGGAATTATGATTTGCAAATGCAGAATTCTGAGACCGTAAACTCGGAATTCCAAGATGTAAACTCAGAACTGCGAAATGTAAACTCAGAATTGCGGGACGTAACTCGGATTTGGTAGATGTAAATTCAGAATTGAGCATTGTAAACTCAGAATTGCAAGATGTGAACTTGGAATGGTGAGATGTAAATCTGGAATTCTAATTTGCAAATGCAGAATTTTGAGACTGTAAACTCAGAATTGCAAGATGTAAACTCGGAATTGTAATATGTAATCTTGGAATTGCAAGATGTAAACTCAGTTGTAAACTCAGAATTGTGCATTGTAAACTTGGAATTGCGAGATGTACACTCGGAATTGTGAGATGTAACTTGGATGTGGTAGATGTAAACTTAGAATTGTGCGTTGTAAATTCGGAATGGTGAGATGTAAATTTGAAATTATGATTTGCATATGCAGAATTTTAAGACTGTAAACTTGGAATTGCAAGATGTAAACTCAGAATTGTAAGATGTAATCTTGGAATTGTGAGATGTAAACTCGGAATTGCGAGATGTAAACTTGGAATTGTGAGATGTAAATTTGGATTTATGATTTGCAAATGGAGAATTTCAAGACTGTAAACTCTGAATTGCGAGATGTAAACTCGGAATTGTGAGATGTGAACTTGGAATTGTGAGATTTGGAATTTAAATTTGGAATTATTAGATGCAAATGTAGAATTGTGAGATTGTAAACTCGCTTTATAGGAACAGACTTCAGAGCTGTTTTGCCACAATTTTTATTTCTATAGTAATGGTGACTTGTCCGATTGCTTGATCTGTTTATAGGATTATAGGCAGTTTAGTTCTTCACTAGGAGTATGGCTATTAAACCCTTTTCTAATGAATTTGAAATCACCTACTTGTCTTAAGTTTATACAGTATCTATAAGGAGAATTTAATTTCTTTCTTCCACAACCCAAACCGTCACACTCTATTAACATGCTCAGTTGTGGTCATGGTTAACTTGATTGCTCACCCGCCATGGCTGATGAATTGGCAAAATGTTTAAAACCTGTTCAGTGTTGCATGCTTGTAAGTCACTATAAAAACAATGGCGTAAGACTGACCACCCAACTTCCATGGGACCTACTTCCTCTGTATATTTCTCTCCATTCCTCCCTTTTCTCACCACCCTCTCGTTTTCTCACGCACATTGACCTAACATTAAGCAGAGGTCCCTGCTCTTCCCATTGACGCACTTGCTGTCACCAGTTTTCCGGGCATCCAGGGCACTTAAGCGTAGCCATCCTGTAGCTGCAGCAGGGTGCTTCCTGTGCTGATACAGGAGCTGGGACGATAGCCCTGTATGGAGTGCTCTCCATTGGGTGGGATAGTTTAGGTAATGGCCAGTTCTCACTGACTCCCCAAATCTTATCAGGCCAGTGTTTGGAATGTGTCTGCTGGGACACAGCACAATGTGTGAAACGGAATTGGAAACCCCATGTTCTTCCCCACAGGAATGAAAAATCACAAATGAGATCTTTAATATCCTAGACAGTAATGAAAATCAGAAGAGGGCAAATTAAGACATGGTAACTTTTGTTCATCACTTTTGAAGTCTGAAATCATAAGTCTCATGATCTCAGGCATTTTTATCTTAGCACTAAGGGTTCTCCTAAATAGCAATAAAAGCTCTTAGCTAAAAGTTTCCTCTTAAAACATATTCACAAAGCAGCTGAGACCAACTTTAACTAAGGAATTGGAAGAAATCCTAAGCCAAGAGAAAGGGCGGGGTTGACCTCATTATGGATGATGTCATGAAGCTTACTAACTATGCCCACAGTGATTGGCTGAGAGGGGATTTGCAGTGATTTAATTATAGAAATATTGTAGAATGAGGTAAATGTTCGCCTTTCATTATTCAACCTTAAATATGGCTTAGCGTTTGGAAAGCTATAGCAACTTTACATGGCTGCTCAGTCTAACCTAGATAAATTAGGTGCTTGAATGTTTGTGCATTTTTCACTCACATTTTTCCTGATAACTGTGAAAACAATGTAAAATCTGCAGTCATTTTTGCTCATACAGATAAGAGTAATACATCATTCAAAACTGTAAAGGGTCTACTTTTTTTTGTGCACACAATATTAAAGGGAACCCCAAGTATTAAGATTTCCCCAGTGAAAAATAAATATACTAAAATGTATTTAAAATACATTTATTTCATTCTAAGTATACTACAAATACATTTACATATTGCGTACTTAATAAAAATACCCTGTATTTGTACTTTCAGTGTACTATACTGTTATATTTAAAGTCTGCTAAATTAGAAGAACTAATTTTGTACTCAATGCTTTTTAATTGTGTGGAAGTAGTGCTGAAGTCCAATTAAAGATATACTTAAGTATATTCGATTGTTCTAGAGTGCAAGTATTGCAACTATTCCAAGTATACTTTAGGTACGCTTTAAATATTTTGCATTTAAAGACAAGATATTATTTAAAGATCATACAGTCCTCATCAATAGTGACATTAAAACAGATTTGTGACCACAAAACCAGTCATAAGGAGCACACGTATATTTGTAGCAATAGCCAACAATACATTAGATGGGTCAAAATGAACGATTTTTCTTTTCTGCCAAAAATCATTAGGATATTAAGTAAAGATCGTGTTCCATGAAGATATTTTGTAAATTTACTACCGTAAGTTCATCAAAACCGTAAGTTCATCAAAACTTTTTTCTCAGTATTTAGATTTTTTGGCACCCTCGGAATTTTTAAATAGTTGTATCTCGAACCAAATATTGTCCTATCCTAACAAACCATACATCAATAGAAAGTTTATTTCAGATGATGTATACATTTCAAAAAATGGACCCTTATGACTGGTTTTGTGGTCCAGGGTCACATTTTAGGCTTAATATTAAGAAATGTGCATTGTGCACAAGTAGTACTCCAAATAAATTGTAAATACTTTTTTTTAAAATCAAGTCTCAAGCAATATGTCAGTAAAAATGACTTAAACTATACTTAGTATAAAATAAATGGATTTTAAAAATCTGTTACTTTTTTAACTAGCGTTGGGATAGCTTAATATAATGTAAATGATGTCTCTTACTGAAATATGTAGTAGAAAACCCATGAAAGATTTTTGCTCTTTAAAAAAAAAATCCAAATTGTTTTGTACATATTTTGGACTATGGGGTCTGCATTATTTCGATGACGTGAAATGGTTGCACTCGGTGAGCTATTGGCGCTACCTATTTTTACCACAACACAACTCTGAAAATAAAATACTGATACGATGCCACATTGTGCGGCTTTTGGTTGTAATTTTCAGTTGAAGGGCAACAAGAGAAGCAATATATGTCTTCACTGCTTAGCTATTTTAAAGAAACACTTTTAAAGGCATGAAACAGACTGTATTTTCTTTTAACATTTCTTTTAAAACCTACTCAGTGATCTTTGTTTTATTTACAAGTTCAAAAAAAGAAACTATTACAGTCTGGGATGTGGATGTCCTCTAATAACTAATATCTTGCTGTGAATCTTTTGTGCCATGTCCTACTAGGACAATCTGTTCCTGCAAGGTAATTTAAATGGGAAGTCTCAGCTTGTTAAACTGCACTGTTTTAAACAGTGACGAAAAGAGAATAGGAATAAAACAGAGGAAGCCAACAGGGTTTGTAGGACCGAGGACAATTTAATTATTACTCGTGCGTACATCTACTTTTAGAATTACCCGTGTTCTCCTCCCTCACAATGTCTAGACACTCTCTCTGAAATCATCTCCTTTTATACTTTCGTACATGGCTTCCCACACATGTTGTTCTTGGCCATAAAGTCACTCTTTTGGTGAACCATCGAATAAAATATAATGAAAACAGAAACACACAGTCAGCCCGCTTGTTCCAAAGTTTATTCAGGAGAAATATTAGTTCCCTCACAATAGGACGTTTTGTTTAGGAATTGAGATCGCAAAAGTCACGGGACAAGTCAAATAAGCAGGGTTGTTTAAACAGTTTTTAGTTATGCTGTTCTGCAGGTGTTGGATAAATAATAGCATTAAAATCTCAATTTTGTCATTTTGATTGAGGACGAGCTTACAGTTTTACATTCAATACTTTTAATTAAGATAAGTTTAGGAGCTTAATGTGTGCTGGTGAAAGACGTCTCTGGTGCGTGGGAAACTTTGGCTGTGTGTCTCAGAAAGGCAGAAATGTAAACAGTGTCGGTCACTTCCTCTGTCTGTTCAGGCCTCCTGCTTGTGTCTGATAAATAGGACTGCTCTTGTTCTTGTTAAGTGAGGTATAACACAGATGTTTTTAGCATGATTTGCAGTCTTTGCTATAAACAAAGCATCATTTTGTATATGAAGCCACATTAACTGTGGTTTTGATGGGGTGAAGCTGAAATGTGTCGTTGAAGTCTCTTGCGAGGGCGTGTGGGGAACACGCCTGTGGTCTTATTCTGGTGACTACTGAAGCTTATGATGCTTACAAAAAAAGTATAATGATATTAGCATGGTTTTTGGATTTTCTGTCATTGTAATATGGTGGTATTCTTTTTATATGTCCCTGGGGAGTATGTGAATCTGGCAACAGTTACACTCCTATTCAAAAGTTTAAGGTCAGCTTTTCATTAAATTGATCATAGGATGCATTAAATTGATTAAAGTGGCAGTCGAGACATTTATAATGTGACATAAAATTCTTTCTATCCATCATATGTTAAATATTCACAACCGTTTTCAACATTGAGAATAATAGTAAATGTTACTTGAGTAGAGCAGCAAATCAGCACATTCAAATGATTTCTGAAGGATCATGTGACACTGAAGACTGGAGTAATGATGATAAAAATTTAGCATTGCATCACATGAATAAATTACATTTTGAAATGTATTCAAACAGAAAACAGCAATTTTAAATTGTAATAATATCTCACTTTTTTCTGATTTTACTGTATTTTTGATCAAATAAATGCAGCCTTGGTGAGCATAAGAAACTTCATTTGAAGAATATTTTAAAATTTTTACCAAAAACTTTCATGAATAGTACACTGTGAAAAACAATTTGTTGAGTCAACTTAAAATAATTTGTTACCCAGCTGCCTTAAAATTTTGAGTTCAGGCAACTCAAAAAAGTTTGAAATGTTGAATGTTTCAACTTACATATTTGAGTTGATTCAACTTAAAATGTTAACTTACCCAGTGTTTATGTTTAACAAACCAATTTTTTTGTCAACACAAACATCTAAGTTGTCACTTAGTACAACTTAACATTTCAAGTTGACTAAACTTATTTGAGATGACTAAACTTAAGATTTTAAGGCAGCAGAGTAACAAATTATTTTTTAGTTTTTTTTTTACACAGTGTATCTAGCGTTCTATCTAATCTTTGATAATCCAGTGAATTAAATATTTTGCAAATAAAAGATACATCGCTTTTATTTGGAACTTTTCGGATGCAAACCAAAAGACCAGATTATTAATAAAAAAATAATATTAAGTCTATAGGTTCAGCTTTTTCACATTATTTATCAATTGAATTAGCCAGTAAGCTGTGGTATAAATGGTATGGTAGAATCTCCTCTGAATGAAGTGTAGCTCCGGTCTAGTATATTTAAGATCACCAGCCTCCTTGTACACCTTCCTTCAGTGTCAAACAGATGCTTGATGTCCATATGTGGGTCCAGGAAGGGTGAGCTCAACTGTGACCTATGCACACATGTGGGGGAGTGCTGGTGCTCACCTCCGCTCCCCTGTTATTTGGATTGATGAGGTGTCAGTGTTTATGCTGGAATGTTAGTGTCAAGGAGGCACACATGGCACTTTTAAGTCATGCACTGGGACTTTGCCACATGGGCTCCCGCAACCCACAATCCTCCCACTCTGAGTGTCAAAGACATTTATGTGTTTAGACGTGCGTGCGCTCACACATTTACACACATACGTAATTATAATGGCAAGAACACATATGTCCCTTCATGACCTGCGAATATCCTCAGATATCCAGATGTTCGTACTACGCTGTGCTGCATGCGTGCATCAGACGTTCCCTTTGTATAATTAGAAGTTAGGGGAGTTAATTAGCATGCAGTGTTTGTTGTAGAGTTCAGACAGCATTCGCAGTAAACAGAGGCTGTGTGTTTTTCTAGAGGCTGCTGCGTTTGATCTTTAAAAACACACCAGACTAGAAGAAAAATAAGTCGTATCAGAGGAGATGCATGAGTTTAACTGTAAATGCAGTCAGGCACAAAAAAGCATATAGTGACATTTCACTTCAAATGAAATATGCCTTAGATGGGTAAGTCATTATGTAGCTTAAGGGCTCAAGCTGCACCTTAATAACTTTAAGGTTCTCTGAGGATATTGTGTGTGGGTTTGGGGAGAATTGTCTCTGTAAGCAAGATAAATAGTCAGGCTTTTGGGATGTATTTAAAGGAAAAATGAAAATGCAGTTATTTATTTATCATCATGTCATTCCAAATGCATATGGATTTCTGTATTTTGTGGAACACAAAAGAAAAAGAATATAGTAATTCGAAATATCTTCTTTTCTGTTTAGCAGAATAAATAAAATCCTACAGGTATGGAACAATGAGGGTGAATAAATAATAAAAGAATTTTAATTTTTGGGTGATATGTTTCTTTAACATGAGCTAACAATAAAAAATTCTTCTTGCATTTATCTTGCATTTATAGTTCATGTTAATTTTAATATTTAATCAGACCTTTTTATAAACGGTCATCATTGTTTGGATGCCAATACTAGAGTGAACTCCCTAGTAAAAAAGTAATGATTTAAAATGCATTTATTTTATTTAAAATAATTAATAATTAATTAAACTTCATTTGGACTACTACTTGTGCACAATGCACATTTCTTAATATTATGCCAAAAATATGTTAATGAGGATTGTATGGTGTTTAAATATTTTGCATTTAAAGACAGTTATTATTTAAAGTGTACTTAAAGTATACTTGCAATAGTTCCACTTTAGCACAATCAAATATACTTAAGTATATCTTTAGTTGGACTTTAGCACTACTCCCACACAATTAAAGTGCATTAAGTACAAAAAAAAGTTGTTCCAATTTAGCAGGCTTTAAATATACCAGGTGGGTATACTAAAAGTATAAATTAATTGGTATCGGTATTTTAATAAAAGTACACAATATGTAAATGTATTTGTAGGATATGTAGTATGAAATAAATGTATTGTATAAATACATCTTAGTATATTTATTTTTCACTAGGGCTATCTCTTTAATTGAAAACAAAAATCATAAATATATTTGTGATACATTCTTGTTAGATAAATAATGGTGTTTGGTGGGGAATGTGAGTTAGAGGTCAGTGTGTTTGCTCCATGTGGAGTGTGTACATGCACTAATGCCATCATCCCATTAAATCACTGCTGCACGCTCCTAATTCGCTCTGCCAAAAAATGGAAAGTGTGAGATCAGAGCGGCCACCTCCTGATGTAGGCTTTTAGAAGCTGGAGGCTTCTGGAATAAGGGCTTGGCTGTTTTAGCACTATTATTTGTAATTTTTCTACTTCAAGCCTCTTTTTTTTTTTTTTTATTAAATTTTAAATGATTTCAAATCGGTTTTCTGCACTAAAAGTTTGAAGTCAATACATTTTTAAAATGTTTTAGAAAGAAGTCTCTTTTGCTTTTTCACCAAAGCTGCATTATTTGAAAAAATAAAAATAAATAAATAAATAAAAAGTTAAAAAAATACAGTAAAAACTGAAATAGTATTACAATTTAATATAACTTTTTAATATTACTTTTAATAATACTGTGATGCAAAGCTGAATTTTCTGCATCATTACGACAGTCTTTAGTGTCACACGATCCTTCAGAAATCATTTTAATATACTGTTGCTCAAGAAACATTTCATATTACTGTCAATGTTTAAAACAATTGTGCTACTTCATAATTTTGTGGAGACTGTGACTTTACTGTCACTTTTGGTCAATTTAATGCAGTTTTGCAGAATAGAAATATTGCTTTCATACTAACTTCAACTTAAAATAAAAAAGATATTGCCTTGTTTGTGTGTTTTATAAATAGTGGTGTTTGCTAAGGCGCACATGACTATTACTGTTGCTCATGCTTTCCTATTATACCCCTAACCATATGTTTTTTTAAACCACGTGTAACCTGTTCTACACAATGTGTGGTACAGACGTGAATGATTCATTATGTTATGTGTCTCGTTGAAGTCTGCATTTTCGTTTCTAATCCATCAGGCAAGACACTTACATTGAAGGAGGGACCCATGCTTAATTCCTTAGACATTAAATCTAATGAATAAGAAAAAAAAGTCCTAATCATTTTGTGCCATGTTACAAATGCAGAAAGGGCTGTAAAGAGTTTGTATGTGGGTGGGTGGTTGTATATGTGAATTAAATGACCTTCAAACACCTAAAGCCCAGTACGTGAGTGCCATTCCCATACCTGTTCACCCTGCCACGGACTACCTTCCCTTTGGAGGTTTAAAGCCTTCCTGGTTTGCAGAAGGCCGGAAAGCACGCGTAAAAGAGCTTCTTAGGGTAATTTATTAGTCCTGCAAGAGCCTCACGCTCTGTAAAACATCTTTCCTCAGTGACAGCACACGTTTATGACACCATTATCTCTGCTTAGCAGCAAAACACACATTATCACAACCACCGTTGCTTAGCTAGTGCATTAAACAATTAAAGTCAGATGACTGACTAGTCATACTTTGTTCGATAAGACTATAAGATAACAAACAGTTTCCAGTGCAGGCATTTTGTAGTTTTGGTATGCACTGCTCTTTCATTCATAAGAGTCTGCGTGCATAGCTGTGTTGCAGATTTGGTTTTATAACATGTCTCATTAAGGTCAGTGTTACGTAATACCTGACCGATTTAAAGCTATAGACTTTTTCCCCTCTAACCCAGAATGCATTCGCTTTATGATAGCTTTTTCAGTGCGTTGCTAACTGCATTGCTTCAGTTTCTCTTTTGAATCACCAAAAAGAATGTGCAGAACCACACTGTGTTTGTGCAAGTCCATTGTCTCATGTCATTTAGCTCTGAATGCCAGCAGACATTAGAATGCATTGCTTTCTTAGTACTGAAATATGCATTGCTGGTCAGTTTTCCAAAGACTTTTTTTTAATCTTTGCATTTTATTGCA